>DWGW01001440.1:0-11359 GCA_018247775.1 Udranomia orcinus
AGATTTCATTTAATTGTCACTACTTAACTAATCGAAATTTAAATTATAATAAACGATAAAATATTTTTAAGGGGTTATTACTTTTTTTACCTTCCGCCCCATGGAGATGTCTTCACTGTCGCGGTCTTGAGGCGGGCCGTGGGCGTCAACCAGCGTGGTCATCAAGAAAATTACCAGAATAACTGTGAACATAGTTGTAATTACTTAATAAAATACGTAATTCATGTAATGTAATTTTCTCTTTACTATAAGAACCATCTACTCAAAATGATCACTTGAATAGTACGTCTTTTACATTGTTTCTAACGTTAGAATGTTAAAAAGAAATTCTTATGTTAGCTGCCAAATTATAGTGATGGGAAACTTGAAAATTATGTATAAGATTGTTATCGTAATGTTTTGTTTTAAATAATCGATATTGTCTTTAATACAACGATGATGAGTATTTTATATTAAAGGGCCTCAGTCCTGTTTATTCAAATAGGTCACTGGTACCTAATATAAGATCACATCTTCTAGTGTACATACTCATCTATTCTATAATTTAATTAGAAATATATCTCAGGTAACACAAGCATGCGTTTTACTCCTGAGATTTGCGATAAATCCTTCACGCGATGTGATACCTCTACCTATATCCGTGTCTCCCTATTGTCTTTTTAAATTAGCAGTTCATAGTACTAGTAATAATGTTAACCCCTTCAGCTAAGCTCAAAGGCTTGTGTTAAGAGTGGGTTCACGTCAATAGTGCAATGGGTGAGTGAGGATCGAACCCGCGATCTCTAAGTCCATCTCCCTTATCCATTTCGCTATGTGTGTAAGTAGCATCTTTATTTTTAGGAAACAATGACCCTTAGTTAACAACGTTAGTTTCCAGCGCTTTATCGGGGTGCTCGGAAAATTGAATAAGTTTTAAATGTCGCGCGTAGGCGGTACACCAGAAATAAAAGGTCGACCTTTATTTATACAGATAAGACACCGTAAAGGACTAAGAGTCAATGACTACTTAGTACTTGCCAGAACTATTTTCTTATATATAGAAATCTTATACGATTTGTATATGTAACAGTCGGAAAAAGACAGTTTATGTAGTATATATTTAGCATTTAGTATTATTTGAATATACAGTAGACAGTTCATAATACCTATACGAGATCTGTTATTAATTAATTAATCTGTAATAAATGATACTAATATTAATATAATTAGTAATAAATATGAGTACAATTAGCAGAACAGTTGCATAAATTGGTCAAACGCGTAGGTAATCTTATTTCGCTATTCACATTTAAGGGCAAATATTTACCTGCTATCTTCGCCGCCATTTTGACAAGTACACCTGTGAAGATCTAACGCGAACTAGCGATGGTTGCGGACTTCGGGAACTATGTTTACAGTTTCTAACTATTGTCTGCGCTGCGATTATCAAAACTTTCCGAGAACTTTGCACTTGTTTTGTTGTTTTAGGTCTCTATTGTTATAACGGTGGCAAATGGTTACATTTGGTTCTTGGAGCTATTTCGAATTCTGAAACATAATTTCAAACGGACACACATACACTCGTACCTCTCGAAGCTGATATCGGTAAAATAGGGTAGGTCTGTATAAAGATTTTAGAAAAGTATGAGTCTGGGAAAAATGATTTTATATATGTTTGTATGTAACATGCTAATACAATTTTGTAGATGTTACCTACTTTCCTTAAATGACTCATAATTTATATTAATAATTGTAAAACGCCCACTGAGTAGAGTTAATCCATATTGATTAAGGCGAGCAGAATTCTGAGAGGTGTGGTATCTGCTAGTTCACAAAGAAATAACAAGTTCGGAAAATTATAAAATATATTATATATTTTTGAAAAACTCACTTGTTTTATATTCACAATTGAATTCATACATGTCACACATGTCTAGGAACCGCCTTATTTCCCGTGTAGTAGTCTCAATTCCACAAACTCGTTTCTTAAAATGCTTGCAGACTAAGGCATCCAGGCAAGTAGACTGATGAATAAAGATTTATACTCCTATTTATATTAATAAACCTAATACCTAAAAATTAATACCTAACTTCGTGTTTTTTTTTTTATTTAGTATTAGTGGGATACAAAATAACTAAAAATACATGGACAATATTTTAAGATACTCAGAATATTAGAATTAAACTGTTCTTACCTGAATAGTTAAAGAAATAAATCCTAAAATTAGCAAGATAAAGGTGTAAAATACTGGTGACATCGTAAATTTCAATTAAACATTACTTTTCGAAAAATATATGCTAAAAAATTAATATTCATATCATAAATCATTATTAATAAAGTAATAATTAGTAGCTTCGAATATTAAAGCTATTATTAAATTAAAGCTTTATTGGCAGTCTTTAACGTTAAGATAATTGATTATATTATAATTGGCAGTCTCCTAGCGCCTTTGGAAACAGAAATTGTGTGTGTTATCATTTTTTTTTTATATTCAAACTGAAATCTCTATTCGTAAATATACAGTAAGAAAACGATTTCCTATAAACGCTTTTATGACCTATAAAACATGCATGAAAACGAATCATAGTTGCTATTTACAATGAAACATACATACACATACACATAGTGGACACATAAAACTGTGTACAATAGAAACACGTATTTTTTTTATGAAATTGTATATCAAAAATAATTGTTACATGTGTTCTAAATGGGTTGTATTTGGTGAGTATAATTGTTTTAATTTCCGCCGACCAGTCCTCCTCCAGACTCCAGTCGTGAGAAGGCCGTGCTCGTTAGTGGGACACAAAGAGGGTTGTAGAATATAATTATAATGTCTTTGTCTTATAATACATGAAGAAACGTAGGAAGGTCGTATGGATTTAGATCAGGTTGTTCTTGAGGTCTGGTATAAAAGCCTTGTTGTATGTTTCCATGCGAACTTTTATTGTTAAAACCAAGAACTGATTCAAGACTATGGTAGTAGATATCTATTATAATACTGATCTATTACTGAAATTAATATTACTCCGAACAAAGGCAAGTAGTCCTGCTTGAAAAATCTAAAACTGTTTAAAAAAAATGTCCTACAAGTCTTCAAGTTCGATAATTGCTCGTGCAAAGTACGTATAACTTCTGTTACGGACAGAAAATGAGAAACGTTTCAAATTTTACTAAGCAAAGTTTTGTTCTTTTACTTTAAGGAATTCTTCTAGCGGTTGCCGTGAAGAGTTCGGTCGGGAAGCGCGTAAGATTTTTTCCCTTAAACTTTCTGTTATAACTTCTCATATTGAGTTTAGTATAGCTCAAGTTTTGTAGCGTAGTACTCGTATGTTGTTAACTTCTTTTTTGTTTGTTATGTTTCTTTCATTATATAAATAAAAATAATAATAAGCAGTCATGTCGACTGCCAACCTTAGTGAAAACTTAGAATTAATTGATTGCTGAAACGAATCGATGAATTGGTTACCAATGAATAGATGGCGTAATTGTAGTGCATGTATTTATCTGACAAACAAAATTAAATTTTATTTGTATAGACACTACATTATTACTTGCATGACACGTGAGCATGTATATATATATATCATAACATATATGTCCCTGACCACATCCTTCAAACCAAAATACAGCAGCAAGAACACTGCTATTATAAGGGACATAAGTCATATATATTATATACGTGTGGCGGTGGTGCCTCCAGAGTAGAACAACGCAATGTTTTACCACCGTAAAAACCGAGAGTACCTCAATAAATAAAGGTTCAATTTTGGTAGTCCCCAGTGTAAATCAAATGGTTTTATTTATTTCTTTCCGTCTAAGGACATCATTTTGTTCTGTATAAATCGCTGTTATTTGCCATTTACAAGCAATTTATTCCCAGTAAATATTTGAGTTCAATTCGAGATCCTAGGAAAATACGAAGTACTTTGTTGTTTTATTCATGTATAAATTAATCCAGAAATGTTACGAAGCCAAGACCTGTATTCACAATGGCATTCAGAAGTGTGGTGAAGAGAAGAACGGAAATGTGCGTTGGTTTTTGGATTCGTGTGACATGAAAGAATACAACTGTTTAAGAGGAACAGGTATGTAGTTGTAGAGCGAATTAATGCTTGCTTTTTCACTATAGATTTCATATAACAAATATAGCATATAACAACGTATATTTGGAGTTAAAAAATGAAACAAACTTACGCTACGTGATGGTTAACATTGGCGTAATAAGATGAATCCATGGAGAATGGATAGTCGTAATCCTAATAGACACAAAAGCGGACTATTTCAACATCATATATTTAATACTATAGACTAAGCACAACTTAAACAATTCTGATTACGACGTGCTTTTATTATGACGTTATTATAAATTTTCGAGGATTATTTTTCCTGCTTCTTGTTATTGTTAATACGTAAACTATTATCATAACAACAATTTGATCTACATTAATTTTTCGTTTCAGATTTTATTAAATCTCACCCGAGTAATTGTCGATCCTTGCCTCCAATAGAAAATATAACAACCGAAAAAATCCAAGATACGAAAATGGTCGCAGAATACAAAACACAGACAATAAAACATAAAAACTAAATGTAGTTTTATTTAAACTTCAAACATATTGAGCTTCAATAGAAATTGATAATCTAGCAATAAAACTGTCTGTAAAGAATTAATTTATTTAAATTATGATGTGTTTAACAAGTTAAATTTTGTTACGAACAATATGAAGTGTAAGATTCCAAAACTTTAAGGTTTTTGACAAATTTCTGTAAACTTGTGAAAAATTCCTGCCTATGGAAGAATAAGTGACTGGTAGTCAACAGTACGCATTTTTAGCGTCTTTTCTTCCTTTCAGGAAACTCAAACTACACTAGAAACGGGTCGTCTTGCAGTGGTCAACAGATATTGGTGTTGGAGAGCTAGATATTGTAGAGCTGATGCTATAGAGGTTTGCGCGAGGGATCTTCGTCTCAGAAAGCACATGTTCTTTTCCAACGTGTGTGACATGTACAAGCATAATTGTCGCTCTGGTCATGGTGATTTTTATATGTTAATTTATGAAGGCCTTGATTAACACTTTTGGGAAAGAAATATACTGGTTTATTGGCATATAGAACGTAGGGTTGATTGTATGTTACTTCGTATATTGCGTTGTTTTAAATATAATCGATCAGCGAATCGATAGATATAAAAACAAATGTTTTTCTTATGCCTATGTCAACAAATTGCGTTTTTACCATATGTTTCGCCACAAATATTGCTGTTAAGGCTGGCTGAAGTATCCCGTGTGAACGGTGTAGGTCTCAGATATTAAGTTTTTGTAACAAAGTGATCTATCCCTAGTGTGTGGGAGAACTAGATGTCAATTGAAGTTGAGTTTAAAGAGATGGATGAAGCTGGTATTAGTCTTCAAGTCTACTATGACCGTGGATCGACAAATGTTTCTCAGGAATTTGTAATTTATTTCCAGATTTTACTGCGACGACCGATAAGAAATGCTTGAAACGATTGCGACGAAAAGTTTAATTTCGTTTCCGTTCGCTTGTATTGGTATTGCAAAATATGATATGACGACAAAATTGAAAATAAAGTATCTAATGATGCAAACTTTGGGTAAGCTTGACATTTGTTGTCTTTGTCTTATTTTGCTTATTGTCTCTTATTAACGGTCCAACTTGTTTCAGTAACTTTACTGTTAGTTACATGTATAGACACTATAGCTGCTAAAGAAGTAAGTAAATTGACAATACATGTATGTAGAATTGTTATACTTCTGAAATTATAATTACAGTGGCGTTACGTAGTGGGTACTATTCAACTTACACAATGATTATTTTGTTTCTATGATAAAAATACTATAAATGATTGAACCAATTTTATTGTATATTAACTGAGGATATAATATGTAAATGTATATAGGGGAACATGGATGAAAAAGTAAGGCAGAACTTTGCAGAATTTCACTGTTACAAATTAAAGACTTGCACGCCTGGCGGAGACAAGGTCTGTGCGTATGATGAGTACGAATCTC
This sequence comes from Udranomia orcinus, assembly GCA_018247775.1. Taxonomy (NCBI): domain Eukaryota; kingdom Metazoa; phylum Arthropoda; class Insecta; order Lepidoptera; family Hesperiidae; genus Udranomia; species Udranomia orcinus. The sequence goes on from DWGW01001440.1 coordinate 6,013, forward strand.
ATTTAGCAGAATTTGATGACATCTGCACCTTTCACAAGGTTAACTGCGATGGTAGAGGACGTAAGTACATTTGAAGAATTTCATTTGAAAGATTAACAATTATGTTAATCTTTTTAAGTCAAGTTTTTGAGGCTAGTAGGGGTCACTGTATAAAAATATAAATTAAGAAATACACGACATGGTGAAGGAATGATAATTTATGTCTTGTACGAGACAAATTAACCTCATATTAAAATAAGAATGCATCAAACGCGAAGATTCTAATTGTTATTTTATTTTTATTATATAATCTCACTTACTTTTTAATTTCTTTTTAGAATACTTGACTGTAGATATTGAAATATGTGCCAGACAAAAGAAATTTGAAGCTGACCAAAACACTACTAGTACTAAATTCCACGAGTCCACGGTTTGAAAGCCAACGACATAGGTTTACTTTGTATCAATAATATTTTGGTATATTGATTAAAGTTTAATAAAAAAGTAAAATTAATCTTAGTAATGAAATTTTATTAAATGTAGTTTTCAGCAGATCATGATTTAACTAAGAGGGGTAATTTAGGTGTAAATATGGCTTTTATTTAAATTTGTAGTCGACCGTTTAAATAGTTTGGTATTTAAGTTAAAAGTTTTGTTTACAATACGTTATTCAGAAACCGTTGTTGCTAATGCCATCTGTTGGAAAGTATGAGAACTACTAATGTGTGGTGTATATCATCGTACATTTCCGTTAGTATCTGAGCTAACAAAAGTTCGTAATGTTCAAGGCTTTTTCCGGTAGATGTCGTTATTCAAGTTAAAATTATACAATATTGTGTATATGCCATAAAGGATCGATAATAAAGGTGAGCAAGATATAATAAAATTTTAAAACATGTTGTTGAAAATTGTGGAATCAAATTCAATTGTGCTAGATTGTGGTAGATTTTTGAACCTCTTATATTCAGCATTTTGTGGGACCTTTTTAATTTGCCGCCTATACGCTTATTCTTTATTGTATTCTCGATAGTTTATGCGTTAAAATTTAGTCATTTTCTTATAGTTCATCCATGTAATGAGCTTCTAATCATTAGAAATCGTACCGCACATATAATTTACATTTTCTGTATTTTAACCGCACTTGTCATACGTGTGTTGTAGCTTTTTGTCAATTGTACATAGAGCTCATGTAATTTTTAGCGACGAAACTCCACTAGTGAAACAACAAATGGAAGTGCTAATGTCGGAAGTCAACTAAAAGTAATTTGGTTTTGAGAAGTCTCTTTCATTTTTATTTGTCCTTCTCTCATTTTACATTGTAGGTGTAGGCACGAGGATGCAAACATATTTGAATGGACCAACTCTTCAGTATAGGATTTATCAAATCTTTCTAGTACAGTAAGTTCCGTGTTATGAACTTGTCTAGTTGTATCGGTCTCACATATTTGTTTCTGTGTCTGTATTGATACAAAGGGTAGACATGACAGAAACGTCTAAAACAATCTAAAACATGAATTGTAACCGAGAAAGGGACGCTTACATGGCAGTACTAACGATCATACTTCCCACTAGACCTGCGAACTATTTATTTACCTTATTCGTAAGCTGAGCCTTATTCAGTGAGCTAAGTTAAAAAACCTAAAGGTGTGGCGACCGAAGAAACAAGTTTAGTGCCATTTAAAGTGAAATGTCACTTTATTGAGGTACAGATTAGATATTACGTGCACGTAGGGCTGCCAACTCATTGTTAAAAACAGAATAAAATAATATAGCTCTGTACTCGATGATGAAATAATGGTTGAATTCATGTGACGTAGTGCGTAGCTTTTTTTTACTGCTGAATACAGGCAAAGATTTGTGTTTAAGTGTAAGTATATTTTACCTTTTATGAAGAGTATAAATCATCTATAATTTTTAAGTTATACCTTGGTATAACTATAGGCTATATCTTGTACAGATTAGGTAGAGATACTCGTAACCATATCTTGACGAATAGAAGAAATTTATTTTTAAATTAATTCAATAAAATTCGATAAATATAAAATTGGCAAAATTTTAAAATTGGCAACCCTACATATGTCGCACCTGCTTTTCCCACGATCTCCTTATTGTCCTAGAATGATAGAGCTTCCATTGTGCTTTCATTTACCGTTTCAGTTTTTGATAGGTACCTACTAGAAAGTTCTGTAGTTCACTCTATTTAATTAAGATTAAGATACCTTTCTGATAAAAAATCGAAATTCAATTTAATTTTTGACGTTGTGTAACATGTCATTTTTGCTTAAGTTTACTGATTGTTAACTTGAATAAGAAACTTTAGTAGTTTCTACTCAGAAAAATTACAACTACAACATGACTACTGTACAGTGTCCGGCCACTAGGGGCACAGCAACTATACAATTAAAAAAAGGGCCCAAGATATCTGATCCCAGGCCGTCGTAGGCGAAGGCTGAAGCTCATACTCCTGGTCTAGGATATTACGCATACTGACGGCGATCGTGATTGTCACACACTGATGCTATCGCCGCCAGATTAACTGTCACGTCTATCTCACTATTTCGTATGTTTTGCAGTAAAAGTCGTAAACCCTTTGTTGTGATAAATATTTCGCTTCATTACATCATAGCACAGTATTAAGCCTTGTTATTATAAAATAAATGAACTGGGTAGCACTTACAACTAAATCAAATTCTTTACACGGTGCATCTTAATGCAATATTGAAATGATATTGTAAAGAACAAAAGTTATACCTACAATTAATTAATAAAGAATACGGAAAAGTTGGGTTGGGTGGCCCTTCAATTATATTTCTTAGAATTTTGATCTTTTCTATTTATTATAAACTTTTGTTTATATTTTTGTTTTCTATTATAGTTATACAACGAGTTACTCGTGACAGTTACTTGTAATTAAAACGTTCTACATCATGTGTACAGACTGTTAACATTGAACAGTTAATCATGCCGAGTACAATAAAAAATTATTACTATATTTGTCGGCACAATCCCAAAGCTTCATAACCTAACAGGTGGACAACGAGAACCGTTACATCCTTCCGTTTTTAACCACATATCAAACGTTACCTCCGACTTCCAAAACGCCGAAATCGGTGGCTTTGTACTGAACGGTGCGAGGAAACTCGGTGTAATCTTTGACGCACCGTTACCGATCACATCTTATTGTATTTTAATTTATATCAGTTTGAAAAAATCGATTTAAATTCAGTCGTTGCGCCCGGCACGTGTTCACAGTGCGTGCGTATAAGGCGATTAGGAAGGGTGAAAACAAAGAATAATATTATTAAGTAATTAGACATTCTGGGTGGAAGCCCGAGTCGTGTATGCGCGGCCAACACGTGTCTAAAGACATGAAAATCGTGCGTTTTGTAACGCGTGTAGGGGCGACTGTTGTCGATAAATGGTTCGATGAGAAACTTCAGGTAAATAGAGGTTAGATACTAGCGATGAATAGTCATGTCGCATCTTCGGTAGAACAAGGGCACTATGGTTTGAATGCAATCACTACAATTATGTCCTTTTTCTACTACGATTAAATTAGCTCACCTGATTATTGTTTTGTTAGACTAACAGCAGTGACATTTATGATAGCCAGTTACTACACTGCGGTGTAGAAAATTGGGTTGCTAAACTTCTTTAATTCTTAGGAATAGCAATGATCATTTAGATTGTGAGTAGGCAGAATATCTTTTCTACCTAGAGTAGCTTACACATGTCCACGATATTAGGTTTGCGATTTATTGTTTTCATAGTTTTTCAAGTGGAACGTGTTTATTAATTATTTAAATCACTTGGAAATCAAAGAAATAGTACATGACGATTCTTTTTGGACGTACGATAGTTTAGAAGCCATCGTTGTCATGTTTTTTACTGGCTGAATCATCAAGCATCGATATGGTACTCCGACGTCACTACGCATCAGCTAAAGTCGTGCACTACCCTGTCAATTGTTTTCAATATCGGGTCATTTCGTTTAACAGGAATAAAGAAATCTGCTGTTTCTTTGACGGTAGCCCATTAGGTATTCAGTGCATGGTTGTGGTGGTATCAACGCCTGCATTTTTGCGGCCTGATTATAATGATCGCGCATATGATTTCTTTTTTTGGTCATAATTGATGTGAAGCTTCAAATGCTTAATACGATTGTATGTGTATGTTGTATGTGAGGAGTTTTATCTAATTTTACAAGAGTAATTTGTCTGCGTGAATAATGTTCTTTGTTACTTATTGCTGTTTTATAAAATTTTGGTTGCGATTTAAATATTATAATGTAGGTAGGTAATACGATTTTTATGCTTACAGCATGAAAAAATGATTTTGCCAATTTTTGACATTTTCCTCCTATGATAAGCTTTCTTGGTAGGAAACCTATTAAATGAGTTTGAATACGGAAGGATATGTTGTTAAATCCTAGGTATACATATTTGCATTAATTATTTATTATATTCAAATTAATTGCTTATTATATTTAAATTTTCTTCGCGAAGACGATTATATGACAAAGGAGAGAAGTGGAATAATCGACAGTATTTATTATGCCTACAGGAACAGTGCATAAAGTAAGTTCTTGGTTATTTATAGAGAACAAAGACAATTTATTTGCAGGGAATCACTGACTCCACACTTGTAATCTTAATAGTGTAAACGCAAAAGTTTTTCGATTTATACTGTCTTTCTTAGGAGGATCGGAAATAAAATAATAAAGATATTTATTATGAACAGAATAATTCATATTTTTTCTTTGACAAATTTGTCAACATTGATATCATAATTATTAGATAATCGTGTTGGATGGAAATATATATCTATTGATATTAGATTCAAACGTATTATAAAAGTAATTAAGAAAATACAATAATTTATGTAGATAAGAGGACAGAGGTCTGTCGTTGTGCGCGATACTGAATACTGAAAAAATACTGAATAGATTTCAAACGAACCCATTACATACGCTTAAATATCTTAAAAATATTGCGATGAAATACAAAATTATTAGTATCTTAATAAACAACGTTTTTCTTTATTAACCCTTTAAGTCGCTAACTGATTTGATGATGATTGACGATTGTAAGCATTATTTTGTACTTTTTCTTTTTGATGTCTAGATAGGACCCAGTATAATTATGTAAATAGGAAATTAGATGTCCTTTAGACATAATACAACTATATACAACTATATATATACAACTACATAATACAACTATATATACTAATATAAAAGTATATTTATCTACCTTTATCAATGATTTTTTTTCGCACGAAAGGCATTTAATATTATTTATATATTCTTATAACATATAAATATTTTATTAGATACCACTGGCTAAACTTTGTCACATGTAAAATAAAA
>DWGW01001441.1:0-11357 GCA_018247775.1 Udranomia orcinus
AATGCAAACGGGGACGAGGACGGGAACGGGAACGGGGAAATGATTGAGGCGGTACAAAGTGCGCCGGGTCAGCTAGTGAGTTTATAAAAAACATCAGGGAATTGTACAGCAAAATATTAAGCTTACAGTAAACTTATTGAAGTTATTAACGAAACTTTCTATTCTTGTACGAATATGGTAACAATCAACAAAATGTAATCCTTCAATGTTTTCTTTTATTGCAAAAACAGAAAGAGTGAAAGAAGAGAAAGAGAAAGACTCAATGCCACCACCAGATTTAGATAGATATATAAAAAATGACTAAACAAAAAATATGTATTCTTCACGCGAGTGCCAACCCTATGTAACAGTCGCTAACGGCCTCAAGTTTGAATGGAAGTCGTGTTATGTTTTATTTTATTCCATTTCTTGTTTCCGCTGCAGAGCCCCGGGATATGGGTTTTTGTATCTACGGTTGCGCATCTGAATGAAATCCGTTTCTAACTACAGTATTTTCACTACGAAATCCTTATTTGACGGCAAGGTTATTGTACAGAGCAGAGGTGGCGAATCCATATGGGATCTATCAATTACATAGTTCTTGAATTTTAAATAATTTTTTTTTAAGATATTATGATAATAATTATTTTTCGCTTTGGCACGATCGACCGATTATAGTATAATAATAATTATAATATAATAATATTATGTTTGTAATATAGGGAATTGGATCCCGGTATTCGGGATCCCTGGATCGATTTCCTATTTACAACAGGTTCAAACACACATTACCAATTATTTGCAAAATAATTGTTAAAGTTCATTGTAAAATAAGATGATAAAAAGTTAAAGCTTCTCGAATTACAAGAGGTGCCGGATTACATACAAACATATACACTGTATATGTCTACCTCTCGCTTTATCTCTCTCGTTTGTTGTCTCTTATAATAATCCATCTCTTTCCCACAGGAAGACATGGTCTGCCTGTCCTGCACGGCGACAGGCGAACGTGTCTGTTTGGCGGCTGAGGGCTTTGGCAACCGGCACTGCTTCCTGGAGAACATCGCGGACAAGAACATACCACCGGACTTGTCCCAGTGCGTGTTTGTCATCGAACAGGTGAGTTGATACAATATGAGTACTTGGAATTGATTAATGAAGTCAACAAACCAATAGTTGGTGAAGGAAATGATTATGTACCAATAGACCAATAGATGTGAGTACTTGGAATTGATTATTTAAGTCAATAGACCAGTAGTTGGAGTGAGTTAAATGATTATGTACCAATAGACCAATAGATGTGAGTACTTGGAATTGATTATTGAAATCAATAGGCAAATTGAGGTGGTAAATGATTATGTACCAGTACCATATTGGTCTACGTGTAGATAAATAGATAATAGATTAATGATTTGGTGCAATTCGGGCCTGATACTTACTCTCGAATTGTACCATTCACGGGCAAAACAATTCCTATTAAGCCTTTGAGCTTAGCTGGGAGAATAATAGAAATACTAATATTAAGGTTTTTAATATAAAGTATTTCTTTAGCTGCTTTATGTAGAGTTTTCCAATATGTAAAGTTTTATATTAGTCCTCTTATGGGGCATATAGTTTAACTAACAAATTGAGTTACATAAATATTCAAGCAATATCCATATCGTACCTTCCTAAGGAAGGAGAGTAAGTGGAATGGAAAATAGGGTAATCCTATATGCATAGAAACCAGATATTGCTGAGATTAGAACGTTGAGATTTTGTATCGGAAATAAATAAGTTTGGTATTTTATCCGGACACATCCGATCTCGTATCCAATTATTTCGTTAGAGATTGGATTTGGATGACCAAAGCTCGCTTTTCCCTATAATTAACACTTAATATCAAGAGGTCAATACAAAACATAAAACTTTACATTAAATACATCTAGATATAAATTTTAAGCGGCGATAGCCCAATGAGTAGACTTACTATCGAGAGGTCATGGGTTCGATCCCCATTCCTCTTTTGCACTATTGACGCGAACGAACTCCTAACACAAGCCGAGCTTAGCTGGAGAGGTTAACAAAATTACTAGTACGCATTGACATGCTAATAATTAACAAGAAATCAAGGTAATTTAACTCCAAACTCACAAATACCTGCAATAATAGAGCCTGCAGTCATAAAAATGATCGTAAAAATAAAGACAAATCGGTGTTACTTTGTGACTGAACATAAAACGAGTTAGCTGACAACAACCAGTCAAAGTGATCGGTGACCCGAATCAATACATGCTGGCTTTTGGTAGCAGTGGCTTTGTGAAAAGAAAAATATAAATTAAAACGTGCTAGAGCGGGATAGAATTGATTGTTGAATTTTTCATGCAAATAAACAATAGTGGCTGCGTCGAAGCCTTTTATGAATAGAACCGTTTAGAAAACGTCAAAAGAATATAAACAAAACTTTTCGCTATGGTGTATTTGATACCTGGTACAGGGGTATTGCAGGGCAACTTTTTAGGTCACAAATACTTTAAAACTGATATACAATATTGATTTTTTCAGGCATTGTCAGTGAGGGCTCTACAGGAGTTAGTCACAGCAGCCGGGTCGGAAACTGTAAGTACAGATTACAATTACATTACATATATTACATAAACAGTATTGTAAACGAGAATTACAATAATGTTTGTCACCTCTCCTTTATTTTATTTGTCACCTTTAAATAATTTTCGTTAAATAAAACTATACTTTTGATCGATTATATGCAAAGATTTAGAACAACATGTTACACTTTTATATCTATATCCCATATATGTGTTTACTGTTTGATAATTTGTTTCCATCCGCAATTCTGTTTCTCTTTCCTTATATGTTTGTCGATAACACGTTAAGCCTAGTGAGTAATCTGTTACTTGTGTTTAGTCTTCTGGATCGATATGTACATGACATGCACATATTAACATTCTACAAGTTTAATATGTCATGCCATGTCATGACTTTTCTCATTCCCGTGACATGTAACAACGAGCTGTGTTCGACATCGTAAGGAATTGCGATGGCAAACCTACTGGATGTTGTTGTCTGAATTTTTTTCTGTTTATTTGTCGTTGTATGTTATCTTGTGTTAACATTTTCATCTGTGAATAATGTTATCCTTTTAAGAATCGCTCTCGTGTTTAAATTTTCCAGGGCAATGAAAACATGGTAGTGAGTACCGTTCAAAATTGACGTATCGGTAAATTGCATGTCGTGATTGATTTCGTTATGATTTTTTCTCTAATTGGTATAATTAGTTGGACATTCCGCTGCCTTGTCTTCGGATAGTTTTCGTAACAGAAGTAAAAAGGAATAAAACGAATCATATAATAATGGTGAACGAACTAATGATTTAATGGAATCAGTTTTTTTGTAAACGAACATCTCATAATAATACTATCGTTTCATATTGTAATAAATATATAAACTGTGAATGATTTTTCACAAGTTTCACATAACAAATGAATTACGATTAGTGGGTTAATAACTCAATAAGAATTTTTGATACGATTAAAATTTCTAAGTCTGCATAGTTACAAAAAAAATATGATTAAATGTAAAGGTAACCAATTTTATTCCAAGTGTCTGCTATTTCTTAATATTGTGTTGTTAACAATTTTTTTAAATAATCTAAAACCATATTCGCTACATTCCAATAATTTTAATCTCGAACATACATTATCTACTCGTTACACACACATGCATGCATTTTTTAAATTTTGATGTTTAAATATTATCAATATAATTATTTATTGTTTATCTGGATTAGCTGCTAACCTTACTTTTCAAACTTTAACCCTTTTCTACGCTTTATAGTGTATATTTTAGCTTATAATTTCGACTCTTTCAATATTTTAAAATCCTAAATCAGCCTGTAATAAATAAAATTACTTATTTTTACTTGTTTACCTATTAATATTTAACGTTTGTAAATAACGATTAATTCCAAAAAAAAATCTCAAATAAATCCCATTAAACTTTTAACAATACAAAAATACACATACTATATTTCTTACAATTTGCACCTTAAACATCTTTATATTCTCTTATATGTTTACCTGTCTATCTTGATTATCTATATTCAATAGTAATTTATAACTTATTTAAACTAATTTATAAATTAAAATTTCGTATACATCCAAACAGGCTACATATATTAAACTGTCCATATTTCCACCCTCGTCACCAATTTTCATATATTCATATGTACTTATTATTGCAGGGTAAGGGCACAGGTTCCGGACACAGAACGTTATTGTATGGCAACGCTATACTTTTACGTCATCTTAACAGTGATATGGTAAGACAATTAATTGTAAACTTTGTCATTTATTGCATGTTAGTGTAGCGTAGAGTCCTACTCTTCAATGATAATTCGAAAGTTACAAAGATGTCGTATCCTCAATCATAATTCAAAAGTTACAAAGATTAGGTTTTCGAATTTTTTTTCTGATATCCTATAATTTTTTAATCTTGTCTGAGTTCTTTAGAATAGATTCCAAAACTGTCAAAAAACTTTTGATTCATTTATTTACCTTAATTTAAATCCAAGTTCGCTTCATTTTCTCTAGTTACTTCATACTTCATGAAGTACTATCTACAACCACCCAATATTCTATGTCTAAATTCTTTACAACTCATTTACCACATTTTTCCAAAATTTTCAGTACTTGGCGTGTCTGTCGACGTCATCATCTCAGGATAAGCTGGCCTTTGACGTGGGTCTGCAAGAACATTCTCAAGGCGAAGCCTGCTGGTGGACTCTTCATCCAGCTAGCAAACAGAGGTAAACCGAACGCAGTTATAGAAGTGGTAGAACTTTTTGTGGTTCGTCTCCGGAGACACCACCTGACCTCCAGTGCCTATCCTATATCAGCAGCTGCTCTTTCGTTCTGCTCTGAAGGTCTCTTACCACACGTAAGAGACACACTTAATCGAGGCGTTCCAATTTACTCCTCGGAGATAGCAAGCACTGCATTTGTAGAGGATCTAAGAAAGAATTTCGATCCTATATCAGGTTAATTACAGATATCCATGGATGGCAGTTGTTAACTTACCATCAAGTAAACTGCATTCTCGTTTGATACTTCTATGTTATAAAAAAAATATATATCGTATAAGAGCACGTAAGTGGGATTCTACATGTTATGCGTGCGTACGTGTGAAAAGAGAGTGGATGATGTGATGATGTGATTATGGGAATATGAAGGTTAATAAAAATACCGTTCTGAGGCTTTGAGATGATTTTTGTATTAAATTGACGGCATTTGATTTCAGATCTGAGGGTGAAAAGGTGCGAGTTGGTGACGATTTGATTCTCGTGTCTGTCGCTACTGAGAGGTACCTGGTGAGTGTGATTTGATTTCAATGATTAGAATTGAATTTGATCATTTAAATCTGATTGAACGAATTTGTTTATATTTGAATATTTTAAAAAATGCCTTGGAACTTCTAATTAATTAATCTACTCATGAAAGGAACTTAGACGTATACAAAGAAAGATAAATTACTACTATGTATCCCAGTAATCTGTGTATCTTTGGTCCTTTGGTTGGGATATCGGACTTAGAGATCGAGAGCCGGGGGTTACTCAGATCTGTTTGTGTAACTAAACTCAAAATTATGATTCGTATGGATGTATTTAAAAAGTGATGACACTTAAACGCTTGCCGGACCAAGATACAGGGTCTTTAGGAGAAACATGAAAAATGTGTTTGTCTCTTTTCAGTTCAATATTTTTTCGCAGTAGAGTTTTTTCTATCATAACCAACGCAATGTAATTCCTTTCCAGCACACGACGAAGGAGAATGAAGTCTCCATAGTGAACGCTTCCTTCCACGTGACCCACTGGTCGGTGCAGCCATACGGCACCGGCATATCCCGTATGAAGTACGTTGGATACGTGTTCGGGGGTGACGTGCTGAGGTTCTTCCACGGTGGTGACGAATGTCTCACGATACCCAGTACTTGGAGCAAGGATGGCGGGCAGAAGTGAGCATTTATTACCAGGTTTTCTATTATTATAGTGAAGCCTATTTTTACTTTGTAATTGTACTTTGTTTTATTCTGATTGATAAAGGAGAGATACTTAACAAGCCATTCTAACTTAGATCTTAAGGATAATCTTATTTAAGACCCGTTATTTACTGAATCTAAATGGATAAGTACCCAAACCTAAAAAATAGAGAAGTGTTGTCACTACAGTTTTGAGAATACATTGATTCAGATTCTCCTTCTTTTTTTCTCCTTAAAATATACATAACATTTATCTTTTTATTTCAACAGTAATGTAAGGCAAAGGAAAGGATACATCCTTCTCTTGGGGAAGGGAAAAGGGAGATCTTTCTCTCCCTCACATCCTTTAATTGGTTGACATATAACAAAGATAGTACGTAGGTTAGTAGCAGTAATCCAAAAATATTTTTATCCCCAGCATCGTGGTCTACGAAGGCGGCTCCGTGATGTCCCAAGCCCGTTCCCTCTGGCGGCTAGAGCTAGCCCGCACTAAGTGGGCTGGTGGCTTCATCAACTGGTACCATCCCATGAGAATCCGCCACATCACCACTGGCCGATACCTTGGTGTTAACGAACAAAACGAACTTTACTTGGTTAGCAGGTGAGCTTTGGGCACGCATTTATTTTACTGTTGTAATTTGTTCTCAACGTGTTTATTTATGGCTCATCATATTTTGATTCATCTTGTGTGCCTTATATATTGTGAGCCAAATATATGACTGATGTTCATGTATTTCATTATTGTAATTGGTGTACATAAATTAAAATTAAATAAATAAATCTAGAATCTCTTGCGCTTCCTCTTCAATGGTGCCATTGTTCGAAGAAAACTGTATGCTGATTTGAAGGATGTGACAAGGGAGAATCTTATCGTTTTTTTAATTCAGTCCGTAGACGTAGTAACGTATCAACATAGTTGTAGACTTCAGATGGAACTTAATTTCTAACCAAGGTTCATTACAGATTGGATAATATTTATTTATTCTTACTGGTTGTAAGTAAAATTAATATATAATCTTTTTTACAGAGAGGAAGCGACTACAGCATCCTGCGCATTCTGCCTTCGACAAGAGAAAGATGATCAGAAGGTAGTCCTGGAAGACAAGGATCTGGAGGTGATAGGCTCTCCTATCATCAAGTACGGTGACTCTACTGTCATCGTCCAGCATTCTGAAACTGGCCTCTGGCTGTCTTATAAAGTAAGTTGATGGTCACAAATGAAATTATCGAAAAATGAGGTGGTACCCCCCCTGAAACACTTTGAAATTTGTACCTAAACCATGATGATTTATTTCTTTTCCTACTTACTTATTTATTATAAGTGAATTGACTATTTTGTGGATTTAGAGTTAAAATTGGTTGAAAAACTTATAAACACCTATACATCGTTCAAAGAAGTTAATAAAAGAATAAAATATTTGAAACAGTTTCGGTAATTTATATGTGTTATTGTTTTAGTCATACGAGACGAAAAAGAAGGGCGTGGGTAAAGTTGAGGAGAAGCAAGCTATTCTCCACGAGGAAGGCAAGATGGACGACGGGCTGGACTTCTCCAGATCCCAGGAGGAAGAGTCCAGGACCGCCAGGGTCATCAGGAAGTGTTCTTCGCTATTCACTAAGTTTATAAAGTGAGTGTGTATATATGTATGTTTATAGACGTGTTTAATATATTCCATTGCGTAAAGTCAGCGTTATAGAAGGAAATTTAATGGATACCTTGCTTGGATGGATTAATCGTTAAAAAAATCCATATTGACATAGGCTGTAGTCAGATGAGCAGATACTAAATGATCTAATTTATAACGTTTACAAGCATCTGGGGACATTTTAAGCAGTTGGTTCCTATTTTTGCCAACAAATGGTATTCGTTAAGCGTCGTAAAAGTTCTTATGAGACTATGAAAACGTCAGACATTATAATTGGCTACTAACCAGTACCAAACGATACGGAAGCAGCGTAGCGGAGTTGGCTCCATGACTTGGTCATGGAAAGAGACCCGTTTCTGACAGTAAAAACTAGGGCTGTTGTGACCACACATTAAAATAGATAAATTAACTCTATAGCCCTACTATTATGCTCATCAAATACATTTTTATTAAATTTGTCCAGCATGAGAATCGAACCCACAACTTCTGGCTCTGCAGTCAGACCAACATATCGAAAGAAGAAATAACTAAATTGTTTTAAAAACCCATCCACAGTGGCCTTGAGACGCTACAAGAGAACAGACGGCATTCCTTGTTCTTCGCGTCAGTTAACCTTGGCGAGATGGTCATGTGCCTGGAGGATCTGATCAACTACTTCGCGCAACCTGACGAGGACATGGGTAAGTTAATGAGACCAGAAATCTACCTGGGTTTGGTGTATGCTTTTTGTAATGAAGCCAAATCAAACATTTTTAAATGAAGTGTCATGTAAAATATTTTTTATTATTTTTTTTTTCTTAGGGATTGATAGAACGACGTCGCTATTTTCGTAACTTAATTTTTTTTAATCTATACTACGGTCTCTTAATAGTACTATTAGTATTTTTCATCAGCTTTTGGTTCAGAGAAGCTAAGTGTGAACTATGATCATCACCTTAGCAATCTATCATATTATAATATATTTAAACATCTTTTCATCGCATTTTGCAAAATAGTGCAAACATGTCCTTTTTTCCAGAACACGAGGAAAAACAGAACAAGTTCCGTGCTCTCCGCAATCGCCAGGACCTGTTCCAAGAGGAAGGTATCCTCAACCTGATCCTGGAAGCGATCGACAAAATCAACGTGATCACCTCCCAGGGCTTCCTCGCTGGTTTCCTCGCTGGCGACGAATCTGGACAAAGCTGGGACATGATATCGGTCTATTTATACCAACTACTTGGTGCGTACCCATTACCTTCTTTAATCACATCCTTATTATTTTTATTACAATGAGTTTCTTGACCCTTTCCCTTTGCAAAGGATCGAATCCACGAGATTTACAAATTCAACATCCAAAACGCTTCTATGCTCTTTACCTTCATACGGTCTTCGGGTCCAATTTGGCCCATTTTAGTAAAAAAAAAATGAAGGCATTAATTAATATGATTATTTTTATTTCGTTTCCAGCGGCCATCATCAAGGGCAACCACACCAACTGCGCTCAGTTCGCCAACTCGAACCGATTGAACTGGTTGTTCTCGCGGCTCGGCTCCCAGGCCTCGGGGGAGGGTACCGGCATGCTGGACGTGCTCCATTGCGTGCTGATTGACTCCCCGGAGGCCTTGAACATGATGAGGGTGTGTATTACTTGTAGGCTGCTGCTGCTATGAGGAATTTGGAAGTGAAATCATTCCTGCTCAGATATATTTTAAATAAATAGCTGTGTTCTGGTTCGAAGGTTTTGGTAAAAGAGACCCACTTAACTGACGCGATCTAACTTATTCCTCCGCGATAGCTAATATATTGTCAACCAAAGGCAGAACTTGGATCCTATTTAAGTTAATCACAGATGTGTCGGGTGGCAGTGGTCACTTACCATCATTTGAGAACAACTCAATCTAATATGCTTTTCACTCGAATACCAAAGGATTCAAATTCATGTCATACAACAATGATGAAATTTGATTCCAGATAGTAACTTAAAATGATACTTACACGATATTTTTCTCCTTCCTCCTTTCCTCTTCCCTTTAATTACAAAGGAGGTAAAATTTTCATCCATATAAAACGATTAAAATTCTGCATATTTTTTAACTGACTTCAGAAAAAAGGGGGTTCTGTTTTTATGTGTGTCCGCCGATGTCTCCGTCATTTGTAAACCAATTTATTTTTTCTTTTATCAGGACGAGCACATCAAAGTCATCATCTCTCTACTGGAGAAGCATGGAAGAGATCCGAAGGTTCTGGACGTGCTGTGCTCGCTGTGCGTGGGTAATGGAGTAGCTGTAAGATCCTCGCAGAACAACATCTGCGACTACTTGCTGCCCGGCAAGAATCTGCTGCTCCAGACCCAACTGGTTGATCACGTGTCTAGGTAATATAATAATAATTGATTCCCAGATACGCATAGAAATGTTATACTTTAATTTAAAATTACCCAATTGTCTTACATCTACTACTATTGTATTGTTACTAGGTATTTGTTTAAATATATTAATAATTGTATAAATAGATAAATCTTGACTACATTGTAATCTCCTACTGCCCTAAAGTTGAATGGCAGAGAGTTCTTAAAGCATTAAGTCCACCTTTGTTCATTCAATGTATGTGTATGGTAGAAAGTATATCGAGATGCAAATATATCTTAGATTAGGAAGAGTACAACTTTATTATTCAGTAAATAACTTATTTTCCAGTGTGCGACCAAACATCTTCGTAGGCCGCGTCGAAGGCTCGGCCGTGTACCAGAAATGGTATTTCGAAGTGACTATGGACCACATCGAGAAGACCACGCATATGATGCCACATCTCCGCATCGGTTGGGCCAACACCACTGGGTAAGGATTGGTATCCTTATATTCTCCTTTTATTAAAAAACTCTTCAGATTCTCTGTGAACGTTTTCTTAAAAAAGTTAAAAACTTTAGAAACAGTTTGAAATTGATACTGATAAGTAATATAGAGAACCTAAAAAAATTCTAATTGTCTTTTTCTTTCTTTGTGTTTTATTATTTTCGTTTAACCCTTGATTTCCTGAAGTTAGTAAATATTCTGATGGTCTTTTTGTTTTGTTATTTTTTTTTTCGTTTGAATTTGTTTTGTTTTTATTAATATTTGACAATTTGTTTGGCTTTCAGATACGTTCCTTATCCGGGGGGCGGTGAGAAGTGGGGAGGGAATGGTGTTGGTGATGATCTGTACTCATACGGTTACGACGGAGCACACCTCTGGTCCGGAGGTCGGAAGACACCAGTCAATAGGACTCATGCTGAAGAACCTTTTATACGAAAAGGTAAATAAGTGGATAAAATAACCTGTATGGATCATAAATTAATTATTACTATAGAGGTCACGTTTAACTGAGAAGGTTCGAGAGGTTTGAAAGAGCTGCAGTATGTTACATTTGACGTAAAAGAAATATCACGCGCAAGGTATTTAACATAAAGAGATTCTCTCAAACTATGTAGTAGGTACGTAGGAAGCGAGTAATATTTAATTACGCTATTGCGCCCGCAATTATTAGCTATAATAAGGAATGAGCTAAACACAATAAAATACAAATACTTATGCCAAATAAGAATTTTAATACGTACAGTCACGAGCATAAATACTACAATAACAGTCACGAGCATAATAATACATACTATGGGGAGATTAGCAAAAATATCTGTCTGTCCGTAGGCAGCAAAAATATCTGACATTAGCAGGCAGCATAATA
>DWGW01001442.1:0-11355 GCA_018247775.1 Udranomia orcinus
CGTCTGTAAACAAATATATCGGTCTAGCTCTTTTTCACTTATCAAGGACATATTGATGTTTGATATTTATCAACTCATTTGTCATCATTATATTTATAAGAGAAAGTGTCAGTGGATGCTCTGTTCGAAATAATATAATTAGTAGTTTAAGTGTGAATTACTAATTACTTACTACCTATTTAGATTTACTCATTAGCGTAGTTTTTGATAAATAGGCTAGATCGTAATTATATAAAGTATTTGTATAATTAACGTGCTTCATATATAAAAAATATAGGCAATACCCTAACTTATATAAAATAGCGGGTGGATTGCATAAAACATTTTCGAAGTCAAGACGGGTCGCCAGTAATAAATAAATCTCGAATGCGGATTAAACGCTTACATCCACTTTACTGCAAACATGAAAAAGAAAAATGAAAGCTCGTCGTCTTTGAGAAAACGAACTCGAAGCAACATATCCCACGTTTAGGGGCGGGTCGTGAACGATAAATCTCAGCCGACATCGACAGCAAGCGCGCTTGCCAACGCACTACCAGGCAAAACACCACATTAGGCTCCCTAATGTGCCCTGACATGGCATTTCATTACAAAATATTTTTTGTACAATTGAAATACTTCAACTGCTCGTCCAATCAGTTCAACTACTTCAAGTGCTCGTTTAATTAATTAAACTGCTACTCAAGTGGTCATTTCATCAATTGAACTACTATTCAACTGCTCGTTCAATCAATTGATCTTATATTCCACTGATCGTTGAGTTAATTGAACGAATGTTCAACTGCTCGTTAGATCTGCTACCTGGATCTACTAAAATGGCTAAGTGTCTCTACTTTTTTATTTATTATGCAAAAAAATTAAGACTATTAATTGATGCAAAGTAACTACCTATACAACTATATCAGTTAAGTCTTCGCTGAAATGTGAGAAAGAAAATTAAGGGCACTTAAAACATGACTTCAAAAAAGGTATAAAAGTACGAATATGTTATGTGTTACAATTTTGCTTTGAGGAAGGAAAGGAAAAAGCTTCGAGGGACTCAAAGCTTAGCATGAGATGAACTCCATGCTTATTCTCAACAATCTCACTTCAGTCTACTAGGAAAAATGTAGAATGATTCGTCGTTGCCATTGATACAAAAATCCAGCCTCATACCTAAATATAGCAGATATTTAAGCGAATCGCTATGATTACAAAAAGCTTGTGCATAAAGACGTTTCCGAGGCATGCGGCCTGCATAAGGCATATGTACATTGGGCTTTTGCCAGAATATGGGTTCGTTTACGTCCTAAAAGAATTCCTTTTATTGCCCAAGCCTGACCTTCCTATTGCGAAATCACAAAGGACGGCAAGACAAGCTAACGTTCTGACAACAAAGAAAAATCTGCTATATTTTAAGGCTGAATACCCAATCCTACAAGTGGATCTACAATGTAATAAAACATTTTCCGCAATATAGTAAAGGTACAATAACATTTCAATCTACTTAAAATACTTTTGTTACATATGTCTCTGATTTCATGTGTATAAATAGGTCTATTGTGTTTACTATACACTATGTATGTGAACGTCGTGATCCAGTATCATTAATGAAATTTAATTTTAAGTGCCTTTGTCACGTTGAAGCATGATGATTTATTTGTCGCGCCATTCATCTTAATAAATCGCGGCAACGCATCTATCGGGAGGCGATTCTATATTTTATAGTAAGTAGTTGTCGCATAAGCGTCCGTTTGATCCGAGCCGGTCCCATTTATTGGACGTGGTCTATGTGATATCGCTTACGGACGCAACGCGCTGGAAAACTCGACATGACGGTCGCCTAGCGTACGTCTGTCTCTATAGAACGTTCTTCTGCAGCATAAAATATAGGTAGGTATTTGTTCCACTCTACTCGTTTTTAATGGCGAATCTAAAATGTGTGTTATACAAACCATCTTGTATTATGTACTTATTTTTTATCGCTAACGTAATCATCGGCATCGTTGATAAACCTACATAACTGTAATGTAAACACAACTATTGCAAATGAAAATATTTGGATTTCTAACTTTGATATCAACAAAAAGAAATCAAAAGACTACAACGAGAGCTAGTGTAGTATAAAATTTTGTTAGATACTTACATGAAATCTTAGTTACCAATTACGAAAAGTATTGTAATAATATTTAAAAGAAAAAATGTCGCGCGGTCACGTAAAATGGTCGGACATTTTTTCCCAACTTTCATCTCGTCTTAACGACCAATGGCGTAAGTACTAAGCCACACGAGAATCGTCTGCCAATTTTCATTTCGTCCTGAAAAGAACTCCTAATAGGCAACTACGTAGGTAAATCTCATGGGAAGTCTACACATTTTATACCTGCTTCGTTCCCTGAAATTCTCTCGGTCATCCCGAAAAAAGCTGTACCCAGAGTAATAAGAAAATTTAAAACAAGAGTATTTTGTGTGTGGGCGGTTTTAGAATATACTTATAATGTTATACATAAATATTTGGCTTTTGAATGCAATGTAGGGGTTGGTGTATAGTTTAAATATAACTAATAGAATATACTCTACATTTATTTCAAATCATATTTGCCTGTATCTTATCAACATAACATAAGACCTCAGTTGATTACACAATTGCTACAGGTGCATCACTCAAAATCAACATAAAGAACTAATAGATATCTATTAACTAAGTAATGTAAAAATAGAGAAAGAAAATTATACCAATATCTTTCAAAAGTTACTTCAATGCTAACTAACTTTAGAAAACCACTTTGCTATCACCAAAACCAAAGTAATAAGAAAAGGAAGATCTTGAAGGAAATAAAGATCTTCACAGCACAACTTTAAAATTAGCCTCTTGACTTTTAGAAGGGCAAAGTTTCCTAACAAACAAACGTCTATTGTAACCTCAACCGACAGGTTTGCGTCAGTAAACGAAATAAAACGTCTGAGTGATATGTTTGCTCCATACGTCTTCATTTCAATGACCATACATTTGCGATCGTGGGGGCATCGCGTCCGCCGACCCTCCTTTCAGATTAATGGCCCTCCGATTTTCTCCTTTCTTTATATAGTCTTGTTAATTTGAAAACGCTTATAAATAGACGGATAAACAGTTTAAAAAGTGTTATAGCGTGTCTACTTGGACTTTACTGTACATAACTGTGTGGAATATAGTAGGCAGTAAACTTTTCAAAGGTTAATAACTTAATACTCGGTAGCATTGATAGAAAAAAATAAAAATGACTTCTTATTAATACCACTAAACAAAAATTGAGTGTAAATACGGTTCATATTAACAACTTGCATTAAGTCATTCATGTATTCAGATCTCGAAAATTACAACGCAAAATGTTTGTGTAGCCTACGCCGTGTATAGAAATAACTCGTAAAGTCGTACGGGCAATAGAAATAACGTGAGACTGAAAGTAAACAATCACTTTTATGTAGAGGCAAACAAGTGCAATATTATTTTTTAATCCGAACATATTGCAAGCGACGTGTTCTGTGTTTTCTAGGACACCCGCCCAGGATGTTTGTTTGTTTACATTTCCATAGGATCATACAAAGGATGATCTGCAGGGAAACAATATTCAAAAAAATATGAAAAAATAACTTTTATTTTCTATATTTGATGGCGCAGATAAAACTAGCAGATAAATAATATATTAGACAAATCTTCATGCGCGCCTTGGACTCTCACTAAGTTTGTAATAATCTGGTATAACCAAGAAAGGAATAAGAAGAGGAAGACCTTCCAAAGATCCACCTCTCCATCTCTGCTAAATTACACATTGTTACATGCCTTTGGATGTGATGTTAGGCAGATACATTTTCTAATCTTTGAAATTTTATCAACTATTGCAAATATAAGGTATATATAATAGTATTAAGAATATCATCTGCGCTTTACATTTCAAACAAACGATATGGCGCCCTCTATCAATATTTGTGCAAAACACACAGATGAAAGTGAACACTAACTGTTCAAGCTACCAACCATAAAGGTTGGTAAACACTTTTCTAATAGATGGTGTTATTGTTATTCTATAATGTTCTTCATAGCTTTTTACTATTATGTTAAATTGGCCTATGCAGCCAATTATGCATAATACTAATAAGCTAAACATAGCCTAATAATATTTTTTTATATAGGAAATAGATAATGGCCCAGTTAAATGAGGTAGATGAGAGAGTAGGTGCAAACCTTTCATTCCTGTTCAAGGTTCTATATCTCTTTCCCATTCACAGATGTCGCGTGCATCGCCGTCAACCGCTAATAGTTTTTTTTTCATTGACATGGCAGATTGGCGGGTTAATAGATCCAACTTACTACTTACTTAAATTGGGTTACTTTAAAGATATCTGAAATGAAGTATTATTTATACGTAATATTTTCGAAAGGGAAGTATTTTCAAAAATTTTTAAGCAAAAACACTTTGCAACGAATTTGATTTGTTCAGTCAGTCTGTGCGTTATCGGTAAGTAATTTTTACCATAGTCTGTGGATGATACGTGTAAAAGGTAGGTAATATGTACGAAGAGCGCATCCGTCTCTTTTCATACACAATCTACGAGGCAAAACATTTAATGGAAACTGTATACAAGCTAAAAATAAAAGAAATTCCCAAAAAATGGACTCTAATAAGAACAAATTGGTTATATGGTTCTAGTTTTATATAGTGAATACGGTTTTTTACTCTAAAAAAATATTTGTATAAGTTATGCAAGCTCCACTTGCTTTCTCCTTATTTTCCACCGCGATGTAGACAAGATTAAGTTACTTAATTTGACTTAAATAAATGTAGCTCAGTTACAATTCTCACTCAATAGTAATATTTAATCGAATTGTGTCATTGGCCTATGTCTGGCTCATGATTATCTTATATCAATACCAAAAAATAGTTTATGAATAAAGGAGAGATGTATTTGAAAGAAAATAGAAATTAAATAAAACAGGTACATTTTATTGAAAAAAATATGTACACAGCAAAACAAATAAATAATCTTATGTTGTATATTAGTCTATAAAACATTAATTTCATTGAAATAAAATACTATACATAACTACATTTAGATTATGTACATAACACCGTCTCACAGGGAAGTGTTATCAGATTATTTATTTAATAAACAATATCCATTTAACATTTAATATTATGTTGATATCTGGAGACATTTATCATTTAGGACAAATGAAGTGGGATCCTAAGGTTAAAATACAATAATATAAAACAGTAAGCTATGATAAATCCTTGATATATAATTTATCGGACATATCCAAAGATCACATAAAGTAATTTACACATCGATAATATTTACTAACAATGACTTTCGATAACAAATTTCCTATTAAATTGTTATTCGTGACGTGTCCTATAGTTAACATTCTACCTAGAATTTTTAGAAAAACTTTTATTATCTACTATATTTGAATAATGTGATAAAAAGCATTTTAGAAATGTTTAGAAAATAATCTCCCTTGTACCATAAATCATAAACTTATCAATTAAGCGACACTTACAGTGAGAATCTTAATTTAACGTTAGAACAAAAAAATGATGACCGCATTTATCAGGTGTAGGTACTCGTCCGGTACAGCTATAATATCAGCTTACGGTATACACACCAATCTCGGAAGTCCTCTCTGATTTAACTATAAACATATTTATCACAATTATTTTTCACTTTTGTTCGATGATTCGCTGACTTTTCTGGCCGTTCTTATAGTTTTGTCATGGAAACAAATGTATGAAAAATTTCAATAGGCCATTCATTAATGTGATATTAGTATTTACGATCCAAAGTAGTAATGCAATAATTCTGATCGATGTATCCACCCTGAACGGAGATTATACAAAGAGTAAGCCACCTACACTACAATTTAAATAAAATATTGACAAAAATGCCACAAAATATCTCAAACAAACAACGATTGCGCGTGTGATGTCTAAATTAAAAATAATATAAAAAAAAAACAACGTGCAAGTACTGTACTTATTGGTTACCTCCGGTCGGAGTTCGCCAGGCCAGTGTTATTGTCAATTACCTCGTCCATAAAATCTACTCTTTAATATGCTCAATATTTTGACTAGAAACCATGATATTACTTTCTAACAAAACGTAAAAATGTACATGATATATAGCAAAATTTCTTATTATAATATAGTTCACTAAATTGTACAATACATCGATGAAAAGTGTGATTAATACTGGCGTAGCACAAACTTTTAAAAGTCCAAGTCTGTCAACTTTCGGAGATAAATTAAATGCTGATGCATTTTTATCAGATTGTATGCAATATATTATCATTTACTTTGTTCTATAGTTACACACAATTCTCCTTTAAAAATTTATGCTATTCACCCTTATTTATTTCGATAACGAGAGAAATCTACTCCACATATAATATAATAATGCATATACTAATAAATTAATATGAAACAACAGTGATTCAATCACAGTTACTACATCTAAAACGCTATCTATATTATTTATCTATTATTGTAAAACGTAAAACCATAATATGTTGCAAAAAAAAAAAAGAATATATATTTTATAGTATGTAAATGGAAATAAATTTTTTTCATCAAGACATAGGAACGTGAGACAAAAGGAATTTTGATAATTTAAACACTTTTGATACTATATCGAACACCTATTGTCGCAATACAACACACAGCTCAAGTAATACACAGAAAAGGAATGGCTGATACGATCGACATTTAGGATTTGGAAACCCGTATACTATATTATTGTAAGTATATAAACTTTAACACAATTATCCTAAGTAAACTTTCCCACAACATCGCACTTTTCATAAAATTTAATATCCTAATTGTGAAAGATTTAAAGTTTTAAGTCTATGTATATAATGGATTCGTGGATGCGTCTATTATGCTTTAATACACATGAAACGTTACATTTGTGATTATCCGTCCCCATCCTAGCACCCAGCCTCATTTTCCATCAAAATCAGAAGAGGTGTCGGTCGAAAGATTTTTCACGACAAAGCCGAAATGTTGCAAACCTAATTTTATTTACATCAAATGCTTCCAAACCGATTGTTCCAAAACGGACGTTATCGGGATACCAATTCGACTCAGATGTTGTGTGTCATCGCGAGTTACGCAGTCGGTTTCCGTCGACTTTGCTTGGGTTTCTCTTGTGATGCTTGTCTTTGCTTCTTAGCTTGTCAAGTTTCTTGCTTCTCTTGGGGGTGTCGACGATGGACTTGAGGCCCCCGCCCTGTGTCGTCGCATCGAGGTCCCCCTCTCCCTCGCTCTTCTTGTCGAGCTCCGCCATGGCCTCCTGTATAGCATTCTCTAGAAGGGTGTTCATTTTTCTGCTCCTATATAGAAATAAAAGATAAAAATAAAAATCATAAAAAAACAACAAGTCTCACAACGATCACTCAATGTGGAATTAACTTTTGGTTGGGTTAAGATATAAGATACAAACTTTGCCAAAAAGACAATCAATATGGTTAATACACTTGGAACTTTAAATCAGATGTCAGTCACTCGAATGTACATTTTCATAAATATAATTTGAATACAAAGTAGGGTTTTTAAAATATATTTGAATAGAATACAAAATGGGGTCTGTTACAGAGAAAATCCAAAACAGCCGTAGTCTTATTCTAATTTACATAAATAATGAGATCACAAATGTTTCAAAAAATCACAAATCACAGATCAAAAAAAAATTCTGTACCGCGTAATTGATATGTGTAATTGATAATATTTTCATATAACATCATTATTATTGGATGCTATTTGTATCTCCACATATTACAATTATTATTTAATAAAAAGAAATAACAATAGACCACGGATGTCTTGTCATATTGTAATCTATGTTCACATGACGCGGGGTTACTGTACCAGTAACATAACGGGCGTAAATATTTAATGGGTAAATATCATCTGACTGATTATTTTACAATTTTTTACAATTGGTCATGGAATATTTAGCGTCGAGTGAACATTTTTATATTAAAATACATAGTAGTCCACACAAATTCATTAAAATCCGCAGCGGGAATTTTGACTCAAATGTATCCGATAGTATTTAGTGTGTAGTATGGCTTTAGTCCATAAGAAACATTAGATAGTTTTTGAATGATAAAAGTATATGTAAATTGAAAACATTCAGTTTAACTGCATCGCGTATATTCGTTTACATGTTTTACAAAACTTCACGCGATTTGGAAATTTGTACAATTAAGAAGTTTTATGTGTTTTCTACTACACATTGTATAAAACATGATTCAATAATGACATTGTAATATTTTTTCAGACGACTCACAGATAAAGTTGACAAGATAAACAAAAGAAGTCCTATTACAAGAACAAAATAAATCACAAGACTAGAGCGGAGTTCCAAAGTCAAAATTCCCGCGGCGGGTGTTCGTCGGCAGCGGTGGTAGTAGTACTGGTAGTGTAGTGGTAAGGGGGGGTCCTCACTTCCTGTGCTTGGTGCGCGCGGCGTGGTGCGCCTCGAGCCCCTCGGAGAGCGTGAGCAGGCGCGCGGCGTCCACGCGGCCGGGCGCGCGCTCCGCCCCGAACCAGCGCACGCTCCAGCGCCCGTCCGCGCCGCGCGCCACCAGCTTGCCCGGCCACGACGCGAACCCCGCCGCCGGGCCCCACACCACCTCGCCCGCCGAGAACTGCCGCTCCCCGCGCTCCCCCCGCTCCGCCCTCTCCCCGCGCTCGCCCCGCTCCCCGCGCTCCTCCGACATCTTGCAATCTACCGATCGATCACGTGATTAGTCGCCCGCACGACGCGCGCCGCCGCCACCACGGACCCGACACCGGTGAGAAGGTAACCCAAGTGAGGTTTTGTGAACGGCCGTCCATAAGTTACGTCACACGATCTGGGGGTAGTGTACCCTACGTTCATGTCACAATTTACGATAATACGTTATTTATTGGTATCTCATTAAGGATTATAAAAATTCCAAATATTACAGTTTCAAATATCGCATGAAGCATTCAAAATGTTATGAATTAAAAGCTTATTTTAAATTAAATAGCCACTCTCAACAGGTGGTATGCCCCTTCGAATAATGTAACGTAATTTATAGATAACCGGGCTAAGAAGAACATTAAGCAAACGTGATTTTTTTTGTAACCAAACATTTTGTGCGTCATATATTTTAATACTAAAAAATAATTATACAACAGATCACTGCCTGCTAATTCGGCAATAAATTATGAGCTTATTATATAAATTCTAACATAACAGTAAAACATGTAAGCTAGACAACATTTAAGTAAAAGTACATACAGTTAGATACATTTAAAAATATTATACACACGTTATTACAAAACTAAACAGAAACTTGTATCTCTTGTTAAAAGTTGATAGTATACAATGGGCGTCCAGGAAAAATACAGATTATTTATAAAAAAAATATCGCCTGTAACATTGTAAGCCATTCGGCTTCATTATAGTAAATATAAATCACCAAGAAACAACGAAGACTTAAAACAAATTTTTGTGCACATTATAATCGCGATAAAAAGTGTGTACTTTTCCCCAACACCCAAGAAGGAAGTAACAGTAATATGAGAATGTGCCGTACTTACAATGATGGACGGATGAAATGATGATGGCTTTACAGTGATGCGTTAGTAATGGAATCCCAATTGGAGAGCCAATTTTTGTTACTTCGAGTGTGGTGCAATGGAAAGCGACAGAAAGCCCGGAGTGAGAGCGTGCGTACGCTGCACGTCACATTCTGATTAGTTTCCAGTACACCCCTTATTAACAGCTGTATCTTGTATTAACCCAACCAAAAGAAAACCAATGAGCAACAATATCGCATTATGAGGAAGCTGAAATATACCACAATACACATCAGTTTCACTTTAATCGGCGGAAACTTTACATAGTATACAAACAATTTTGCGTGGTCGCCGGCGAGAACGAATCCAAAACCAATACAAGACACAACATTCTTATAAATTTTGAATTTTGTTAGCTGTGACTGAAGCGTGAAATGGTTCTGGAGGTATTAGTAGAAAGTAAAGAAATTTCGTGTTCTCAATAGTTATGTACAACTTAGATATACAGATTATGTAATTTGCAATGTATGTATTAATTCTAATTCGTTTATCTAAATTAAATCTATTGTATAAAGCCAAATTTGTTTATATAACCAATTGAAATATGAATTTAAAATATTATGTTGTATTGAATGACAGTGACCCAACAACAAAAAATGGATAAAGTTAAGAAATCACTGTTTGTTCGTGGCAATACACTTAATAGTCTTAACTTAATTATATGAAGATTTGCATACATTGAAGAGCTAAAACGGAGAGGGTGTAAATTATTAGATTTGTCAACATATAAATAAGCTGATGAATAGCGTCCCCACATCGAAACTGCATTCAAAAGATTTATTAGGCAGCAAAAGGTTTAAAGCGTTACATAGTATATGAAAGTATAACTACTTACCGTCTCCAGAAGCCATACTATTATGTCTATCAAACACTTTGTGTGCGGTTGCAGTGTCCGAGTTGGATCCCGAAGGCGGATAATGTCTAACGTGTTTGTCCTGGGTCAAAGCTATGGTGTCATAATCCGTGTCCTTTGGTGGACCATGGACCATGTTGAAGTTGGTCCGCATGATCTTATCGGTCCTGTAAGTGGAACCGTCGCCAAAATCGTTCTTGCGCTTGTAGCTTTGCGTGCGCTCATAGTAGTTCGACGTCATTGGTATAACACTATTATGCTGGTTATTTATTCCGGATGTAGCCATACTTTGATTGTACTGTATTTCGGTGGACTCGACGGCACTGTGTATGCGATTTGATCGCATCAGTTGCATGTTTGTTATAAGATCTGAAATATTGACAAAACCAATTTGTTTTTTTTTATGCATGAAAATTTTGTTATTATTAGTGTCCAAAATGAATTCATTCATTATTTGTGTACAATTATTGCATGCATATGCAAAATACTTTATTTTGAAGCCTTTAGACAAATACACACACAATAACTTACTTTGTGTTTCGTTGTCCGAGCTCAGTTCGTTACGCGGCGGCGGCCAAGCGCGTTCTCTTGATTCAGCCATATCTTGCTCACTGCTCGAAACACATTGAACCATGGCCTGAAAACGATACATTACCGATATGTTTATACTTTGTTCTAGTTAATTCTTTAGCAAGATATTCCAAGTAAGTCTCTAGTAAAAGTGCATTTGTAGCTATATTTTTAATAAGATTAATTACTATTGATTTGGCAGTTTCAAAGAAATTTGTTTTGCCTGTAATTATAATTTGTTTATTTTTGTCAATTTGAAAAGTATCTACGAGACTTGAATAGGAAAAAAGATGTCGCTTCTAGTAT
>DWGW01001443.1:0-11355 GCA_018247775.1 Udranomia orcinus
ATTTCTTTAGTTCTGCCATTGTAACTACGTTTTACATGTAATTTCTATAAGTTGATCATTCTAAGTACGTATATTTTTTATTTATCTTTAATATTAAAAATAATACTTCTGTTTAAATTTTTACTTCATTTCTTCATGATTCGTATTACGAAAACAGTAAAAAAACGCGCTTACCCCAAAGTAGTTCCAAAATGTCGGTCCAACTACAGTGTATCGAATCACCCACGTTAAAGTTTCGTTAGTCGAATCTTTCAATAGTCAGTACGATCGTATCAGTTCATTAGTCGGCACGCGGCGCCCCGACCAGCCTCGGGCAGCGACTGGCGTGGGGCGGCCGCCACGACCGTGTACATACCGCCCGCCCTAACTTACATGTTTGAATCGAAGTTTATTGAAGCAAGGGCTGGAAAATGTTGATCTATTCGACAATATTACACATACAGATTAGTTAAATAATGTATATAATGTATCTGCATCGATGTATTTTTTCACTACAATAGATTATCTACGAGCAGCGCTTTGTAATTTGTAAATTTAAACGAAATTTACAAATATGTATATGCAAAATATTATTTAGTTGATTTTCATTGATGTATTTTTGTATATGTATAAACTTACCCTTGAGTTCAACCGTAAGGCAAGAAAAATTACAAAGTCATTGGGTAAATGTCTGTCAGAGACAGTAAGCGGGCGAGAGCGACGTGACTCGACTTTCCGCATAAATATGGTACACTAGCATTACTTCTTCATTTGTCTACGCTTACTCAAACTAAACCTAACAGGTCCAGTTACAGGATAAAAATATCCTGACCGTTCCCATCCGCCGTTAACCAATTTTTGAGTTTCCATCGAACAGAGTATACTAGTAAAAATATAATAATTTCATTCGCCACACTTATAAATACACTTTGACATAAAACCTTAATTTAATCATTAGGCCCTGGTCCAGTCAATTAAATTATACCCATTTATCGTGACACGTTTTTCTATAAACGTCAGAGTGTGATTTTGCTCGATTTTACCTAAACTTTTCCAACTAATTTTATCTTTACCAAACTATTGTTAGTCTACTATTTCGCAGAACTCTGTCTTTATATTATAAATAAACTCTGACAACTCAAGATAAGCTACTTTCAAGTGTCTAAGTATGAACACGAGCCAAAAAGTTTTGACTGAGACCAGTAATGAAAATTTAAAACAAAATCAAGTGCCTACCTGCGCCACAAAAACTACCTCAGGCTATATTTCAGTGTAGCACGGTCAGCGGGAAATCGCAACTAATGAGTCCCCGGAGCCTTAATACTAGAATGGGAATGAACCGATGAAGCGTAAAGCAAAATAAACTTTAATTCCACTTAGTAAAGTTCAGTTTCAACTACGACTCTGGCACGAGACCTAGCACCAGGTGTTGAAAAATCTATTCTATTTTTATTACACATTAAGATTTACTTTCGTTGACAGCTTTTAGGTGTCATTGTAAATAATTTGTTGCAAATAAAAAACGCAGTCCTATGCACCTTTGATTTGAAAGAGATAGTGCAGCGCTGCAAACCCGATATGAAACAAAAACTTTAACGCATAACCTTTTAGATTTTACGTTTGCTGAGATTTTTAATTATGGCAATTACTATTCACTAATGATATTTCGTGCGAATAACTTCCGATTAATTGGTCACTGCATTTTTTGAAAATACGTACTTAATAAACATATTTATATTTTACATAACCAATTCACATATAGATAGGAGCTTCATAATAATAGTTTCATATGCTTAAGTAATAAGAACTGACGTCTATTACTTCATCTAAGAGACTTCTCCCCTGCATCGTATGAGCCACTATCAGAAAATTAAATCTGTTAATAAGCTTTGACCCACATCTCTGAATTGGCAACTTCCCATTTTAATTTTATTTTCACGGAATGAAATTGAAACTAGAGGGTGAGAATTATCATTGGACCGGTTCAACGCTCTTCTTTCAACGCGATAATTTGTTTCTGATCTTAACATAAGTATTGAACTTGTAAATATTACTTTTTAATCTAACCCATATAGCCAGCCTAGTAAATTGGCTGATCAAATGCTAAAAATTGTTTAAAAATCAGGTTAAAAAACATTTAATGCCATTATCTCTGTTTATCAAATAGAGCGAATCATAGCTCACGAAATAATGGATCTCTATCAAAATTTACAAAACACCCGCGCCCAAGAGACACTGGTTTCAAAAGGGTGAACGTTTTTCGAATAGGACTTTCGTTCTTCTTCGTTCAAGTTTTCCGTGACAGGGCGATGTCAAGTAGGTTTTTCAGTAAGATCGTGTTCTTCAAAACATCCTTCCACAGTGCCGAGAGCACGCTAACGCGCGAAAAATGTTTTAAGAGGAGTGGCGAGGACTGACTCCTGTAGTGACACATCAGGCGTGCGTGTGACGAGCAAAGTGCTGTTAGGATTAAAGGTAAATGTCTCGCAGTCTTGTAAATAGGATTACTCGTTTTGGCCACAGGTGGCCAAAATTATTGCTATTCCTCTTCTATCTACTTAATTATAAAGAATATTACCTAAGTTAACAGACCCTTTGCTATTCTGTCGAATATAGGACCTTTAATACCTAATACAAGATATTTTAAGAATACAGCAGCGCAAACATCGCTTCTGAATTCAAATCAAAATTTCAAAGAAATATACAGGCCTAACGGGGCACTTACAAGTTGTGTTTGCAATATGTTACATTTTTCTAAGCTACACAGGATTGGAACGAGGGCTCAACTAAGAAGATCTAGCAAGAAACTCAGCATTTTTTTTGTTGCAATATTTCTTACAATTGACCATGTTAAGCCTCACCACCAACAATACTATAACATCCACTTCCAGCTATAATTAAGACTGGACGATAAATCAACGATGGCGCAATCACAGAACAATAGTGCGACAGTCTGTCCTATTTATAGGACGCTGTCTGCCATCAAACGAACTAGTCACGGTCGCCAGGAACGCTATTTACTATGACATTGCGTGTGCTGTGAAGAACATTGCTTACAATCAAATTTATTAGTTTGTGTATCGATTTAATTCGCGAATTCTCTATATAATAGAAAAAAAATAGTACAAAATAAAAAAATAATTTTAAAAAAGTTATAGAAATTAAAACATTTACAAGTTACAGAAATTATATCAATTCAAATTATATAAGCGACCCGAAATTTAAAAACTCTGTTCAAACTACTATCAATTCTAAATTTAATCGCAATTAAAATTAGAAATTCGAATTGTGCTTAACCGCTCGAACATGCTATTTTACTACGAACTCGGTTAAATAAGTTATTTATTGACATTATAGGTACGAGTATTTATTTGCTTTTATTATATTTTAACCATTATATTTATTTTCTTATGGGTTAGTATAAAATATTAACCCTAATTATAATACAATATGTGTATTAAAATAATATACCTACTACTTTAAAATAATAATTTTTAATAAAATTTCACTAGAAACCATTGATAATAGAAGTATAATAAGAGTAGTGACTAAATCAATTATATAATTAACTATTAATATTTACGAGTTGTAATACTAACCTAACTTAACGTTTAACTTTTTAATGATATTGTGCATATTGCTTGAATAATATTATATCAAATTTTCATAAATAACTATATAGTAGTAACATAATATAAACACCCAAGTTACGCTAAGCGACATTATTTTAGTAAATTGTAATTTATTTTAGTAAATTCTTCAAACCTTTTTTGACTTTCCGACCGTGTATCAGGTGCGGTAGTGCAGGGCGCACTTGGGCTCGGCGGGCGGCAACTCTCAACAAACCACTAGCTCATCGTTTAGTAATTACGTTTGCCACTTATGACTGCTAATTAATTGACAACGAGTTTCGTCGCCTCCGAGATTAAGTAAACACTTCAAGCAGATCAAGCAATGAATTAAAGATTACTTGTATCTTTGAAATTGAAGAACTAGTTAGCATGTTTTGTTTACATAATGTTGGCATATATAGTTTATGTTATTGAAATATTTTCATAGATTGTAGTTTCGATCCTTATCCACTTTTACACTACTGACATGAACCCTCTCCTGACACAAACTTTTGACCTTTGCCTAAGACAAAATTTGAAAAAAAATAAACAAAAAATAAACGATATCCATGCAAATAAACACAATGTAGCTCGTGCAATTCCACTCTTATGCAAATTTCATTATCTAAGTTTCTTTCCACAATGTTAATTAAGATTTTAATTGTGGCTCCTTGAATAATGTATACGACCCAGAGATACGCTCAAAGGCTTGTCTGGGCTCCATCGACTAATAAAATGCTAATTCCGAAATATATAGCTACTTTTAATAACGTGACAAAGTTCTAATAACGCATGAAGTCTTTTAAGCTCAAAGTTTGTCGGGAGAGTCGTTTATATAGCACGGGGACTGTTGCCTTCAGCCAATTTTACTGTATGACAAATGAAAAAAAAAACAACACATATTTTAAAACTTTCGATCTTATCGTTTATCCGTTTTAACTTTATGAAATAATTCATACAGCTACAGTTTTTCGGATGGGATTCTGTGCCCATTTACAATACTTTCAGGGTGGCAGAACAATGAACTACTACATTTTTTATATCATATATACCTAATATGATAGGAAATAGCCAAAAACTAAATTTAAACGGTTCCACTATTATACATGAAATGTGCATGATAAAAATTAAAGTACCTACATAGTTAGAGTTTACAGTAGAGATACAATAAATAACAATAAAAGGGCCCCGAGCGACAATAGGAAAGAATCCCTAAAACAAGCCCACTTCATCTTAGTCCGTCCGAATGTAACGAGGACGCGCCGCCGATAAGTCTAAGGACAGACTTGCCTCAGATTACGTTACATCTCCCAAGCAAAGCTTTTTATGAAATATTCAAGGACTGGAACGTAGATAACGGTTTATGTATTTGGAATGCCCTGATAAGAAAGAGGGCATAGAGATACATACCACAGAAATGTCATCATTACTTACATTACGTTGTTGAACGGTAACAACTCCAATATGGCCAGTGACCGACTTGACAATGTCTGAACCTGTATATTTACTTAAGTACGCACTGAACTTAAATTTTACATTTTATATATCATTTAATATATCATTTTTTATATCATTTTTTATAATTTTGGGGTAGCAATCGATCGTGCAGTCCAGTGGTCACTGCCGCCCATACACCTCTGTAATCGACAAGTCAGCATTGAAATTCCTTCTCAGGTCGACCACAAATACGTTGTTACCTCATAGGACACAGTTGGAGCGCCTCGGCTAAGTATACCACAACCTTCAAACCAGAACCACAACAGCAGTGTTTTTGCTGCTGTTTTAAGGTAGAAATATGTGTGGTGGAGTCGAACCTTAAAAGTTCTATTACTATCAAAAGTTAAAGAACACTAGTATTACAGGACAGAAATAGAACTAACGGCTATATTACACGCCGCAACACTGCAACAGCTATGCATGTGCAAGTGAAAGGGAAATAAAAAGTGAAAAGGCCTGTTCTACGGTTTCCCGTTTTCCTGGACGTCGTGACAGCGCCAGTTTATCGCTATCTACCGTTGTATCGCTCTATGGCAGACGAGCGATAGATATCGGAAATGTCTGAGCAGTCTCGCAAACGGGGTTAAGCCTTTACAATCTGGCTCCGATGTTGGGAACTACGGAACTTTCTTTGAGAAATGTTACTCAAATAGCAGACGATATTTTACCAAATGTTCCGAACTTCTGAACTCGGGGGAAGTTTTCTTTATGCGTGCTATTATTGTACGAACGCTTTAATTTGTCTGTACTTCCTTTTAAAACGATCCAATCACTTAGCTCTTTTAAAAGTAGTGAACAATCAGGTATGTTTTGGCAAAAAATCTACTTTTATAACGACTAAATTTCAGAATCCATGGCATAAAAATGTCAAACAAGGTCGAGTAATTAAAATATTTAAGTATTTAATAAAATATTTATTTAGTTTAGGTATTTAGTAAATATACAAAAGTTTTTATACTACGCAGAGTTGATGTTCCTTATTTCTTAAACAGTGAATTACTTTAATTTTATTGTATTCAATAATATGTTGACGTCTTTTTGATATAGGAATTAAAAATATTCATGAAAAATAAAATTGAGTTTCAAAACTCCATTGACAGTCTTTCAGCTCAATCAAGAACTTCAAGGAATATTCATAGTGAGAACTTCGGCAATTAAATGCAGTTGCACCAAAATTTGAAATGACCATCGATCAGAAACTTTGACAGTTCATTTAAAACTTGAAATAAGAGCTTTGAATCTGACTTTAGCCGCTTGTGCAAATGTGGGGTCACAGACGACGGAGAAGTCACATATGTTATTCCGGATGATTAAGCAGGGATATTTTGTGAAAACATAAGGCGTTCTAACTTGGATCTCTGAACACATTCGATTGATATCTCTTCTGCAAGAGAAAATCAAATTATTTTCACAAAGAACCTTTTACTGGCCATTGAGGCTTTGTCCGCATTATTAATATAATATTAAGTAGAATGGCAGTTTTTCGATATATGTAACACTTATCATTAACAATTATCATTTTTCCCAATTTACACAGTATATTTATAAGTTATGGTCCATATGCTATTCTGGCGTATAAGCTATATTACTGTTTAGTAGTTTTTGCATGAAAAAGTAACAAACATCCTCACAATTGTGCATTTATAGTGTTAGTAGGACTTGTATAGATTATATTACAGTGAAGCGTAGTAACAAAACATTTGTCTGCTGACCCCGTTGCGCTTAACTGAAGCTGCGATCTCAATTCAACGCGCTTGCAGCAAATACTATTGTTTTAAAAAAAAACTCGGTCACTACGCGCCCAGTTCGTGAAAATAGTTCGTCATGGGTTTGTTTCTCTTTTTATTGAGACTCCAAAAATAGAACGTATAATCACTAACCCCTAATAAGTTTAAAATGGAAACTAGTTACTTATACAGCATACAGATAAGTTATGTTGCAAGTTACTTTTTATTGTTGCCTTTTACACTAACACTTTAGATTTCCAGTGTTATACTTATTTTCACTTATATATTGGACAAGAGATCTGTAGAAGAAACCTAAATTTATTTAAAAAAAAAGTTAAAACACATTTATGTCTACAAGCTGATTTGTGTAGGAAACTGACTAAGACGTATCTTATATACATAGTTGAAGTCGTATATCTCGAACTAAACCGTGGTGGTTTAGGTTTTATAACATATGTTTCGGCATACCAAACACAAAACATGAAAAAATACTCTTAGTCTAAGTTCAGCCTTAGTCTTTGGCACCAGAAATTAAAGATAGACGGAATATTGCAATGTTGACTTTCAAAAGTCTTAATAAGAACCCTTCATATTTAAAATAAAAATATACTTTAAACCGAACAAATTTTGATGGCTATAAGATAAAAAATATTTTTTATCATAAATACGACACCGCGGCACGCGTACAAATAAACTTATTTTCAATTCCTTTCCAGACAGCGTTACAATTTAAAGTGTTGGTTTATTGCTTAAAGTAAGCACTGAGTACTTACTAAAAGCAAACATTTTGCACTCGGTTATTCTGAAGCAGTGCATAGTTCAAGCGCAGGGTAAATATGGAATGCACTATGCATACAATAATTTTATAAAATTGCTCTAAATTCAGATTATGTGTCTTATTTTTACGTTGAAGGAAAATATTGGGATTTATTGAGAAAGTTGAACTCTTAAATCAAGTCCTTCAACAAAAGCAAAATCCTACAAGACTACAAGACTAAGCAATAAAAGAAATAGATACAATTAAAAATAACAAAACACTAACATTGATCTCAAGGTTGAGTTCTATGAATGAGTATTGTAAGAAAGACAGAGAGATTATATTGAACATACTGCCATGCCCTGAGGTGGGACGTGTAGTGGGATTGCAGCCGGGGGCATTTCAGAAGCGACGAGGCAAAAACAAATTTATATCGTCTCATTGCAAAGATAATAAAAGCACCCTCTGATCATTACAAAACTTTAAATCCCAAACGCCAAGTCTAGGATTCTCGAAAGTTTCTAGACATTCCCGTTTCTAATATAGTCTGCGGCTTTTTAATGGAGTGGTTTGTCTCGTGATTTCTGGAAATTTGCATTAAACTAAGCAAATTTAATTTGGGTAGACTACGGGTAATAAAAGCATTCCGCTTTACAATGAACCCAGACAAATTGTTACCACACCAGTTTGTCACTCGGTCTGCTAACTAGTAAAACGCATACCAAGTATATACGTATTCTAGTTTGTTTGGTGTATATAACGAAGATGAGGAGCAAGCGAGCAAAAAAAGGTATTTCTGCGTAGCCTCAAGCCAGGGCTCAACCAGTAGACTAGTATGGCGTGAATTTTACATCTGTTGTTATATCTGTTACATATTTCAATTGAATTTAAAGCAATATCAATTTCAAAGGTTGTCAGTTATTATATGTATGAAAATATTTTTGAATTTCCTTCATATTTAACTTACTAAAAGTCATTCACTCGCTTAAGCAATTAACCCAGACATATTTGAAAGTCCTTAAAATAGAGCAACTTTGAGTTGCAGGTATTATATGTGTAGGCACTCAAATATATTGATTACAGAAAGAGAGTCTCATGGGTGGTTATTATAATAAATGATTGTTGTAATCTCTTCAAATTTAAGGAGCACGTACACACGAGACATTTGGACAGGTGCCTGAGCTCTTTAGAGATTACATTTTGAACCTCTTATTAAATTAAGCTCACGACTGGAAGATATGCGGCAGACAACAGCTGACTCCGATAAGAAACATTATTATAAACAGGTAAATATTTATGTTTCTTCAGGGTAAACCCCATTTAATAACCAAACATTTTACAGTATACAAAATTTTGACAAATTTTTTTTTTCTCAAAAATGTCGATGTGTGGGATTTTGATTCTGTTTTGCATAAGTAGGTCTAATTGTTATTGTAGATATTCATGGATGTTATGTAATGCACTATAAACATTCAAATTAAACTGCTATCAGAACAAAATTTATTTCAATCAATATAAGTCATCCTACTTAGAAAAGTTCTACCTGATATGACATTTTTACTTCAGCCTAGAATCGAAAGTAGCACAAAATACAATGAAAACGAAATAGGAACACAAGAAGATTAAGGGCGTGCGCATATTGTTTGCAGCCGACATGTATACCAATAAACTGTATTATTTTCTAACCCCTGTATAGCAGTTTATTTAATAACGACAAACCAGTGGATGATCAAGCGATAATATACGTCAACCGCGTCATACTGTTGTTACAGAACAATTATACTACTCGAATAAATAAAGATGAGAAAATATATCGTTCTATCTTTAGAATCTTATATTTTATCCTGTTAATTTCTTAGTAGATAGGATCTTCACTGACTCTCACAGGATCTTCGGACAATAGATATAAGACAATAAAATGTAATAGAAAGTTATAAATAGATTTCCTAATATAGTATGAAGCAAGATGTATTTCCCGTAGCATGTATACTTAAAAGTAAATATTTTTCTTATAAACACTAAATTTGTGTTCGGTACATTTAAAAGTTATATAATAGATCATCAAACGGATCAGTAAACGGACCACCTGACGCGTGACCACCAAAACCAATTCCGTCACTAACCTTCCTATCGCAAAATATATCCAATATAACCACTGCCCTTGCGTCCCTAATAAGAAAGTTTTACCCTGAAGTGTAACTGTCAACAAATTTAAACAACAGTAATAAATGAACTTGAGAATCTACTTTGAAATTTCAAACGCAGACTTGTTAAATATTGTCGCTTTAACAGAGTTGACAACTTATTTATTCTTGGATCTATTAATAAATCGTGTTTGTCTTTAATTTGGGACGTTTCTAAATTCTTGAAAAAATGTTCATCGAAACTCCTCTCTGCTAAAGTCTCCTTGTATGTATAAGAATATGAAACGACTAGATAGATCATGTCGGGACGGGCCCGGCTCAAACGAGGGATGTAAAGAATTCTTGTGGGTGAATTTTTGCGCCAGAAATCTTCAGGGTGCGTGCCTGAAAGTCGAAAGAAAATTTCATAAAGGTCACGCACTCGCAAGGATGTGGACGGAAACTCGTTAATGGTAAAGTTTGGTCGACGTTGCAAAAAATGTCGTAAAAATAAGAATTAGGGTCGACTTTCGTAAAATTAATTTTATTGGTCTAACAAATGTCTTTAAATCTCTCAAAACGGCTAAATTAAATGTTCATTGCAATAACAATGGCAACGCAGCTAGTAGACCGAACATGGACATAACTTTACGTTTGTATTGTCAGTAAGTATCTGAGTTACAAAGCGATTCAGACTAATCCTCTGTGAACTCCACAAATACACATATATTCCTGTGCTTTGTAAAGTGTACTCGACATAGAAACGAGCTAATTTTGAAGCATGTTACAAAGACTAATCAAATAACAGTATGAGATTTAAACATCACTACTATGTACAAATATGAACAAAGTCACGGGGTGCGGGATAGTGTTGATAACATCTCTAGTAGTAGCCATAATTCGTGCCGCGTACCGCTTTCCGTCAAGAGATCTTGGTTGTTGTGGATAATAAATTCGTTATACTTTGCGGAAGAGAAATGGCTTAATACTCTTAGTTTTTCTTAATTATGGGGAGTGTTCATACTGAGCGTTATTGAACTAGAAAAGGATAGTGTTTCTGGAAACACGAATGCAGCCCTCCTAAGATATAGTGAAGATTTGTAAAACAATAGAAAATAGGGTACATCATGTACATCTTCATCCAGCCAGCATTTACGAAGCATTGAACAACTTTACCCATTGACCCACCTACTCAAGGTTAAGAAGGGTTAAACCCTAAAAGGCCTTAAATCCGATTGAGGTCGATTACTTCGAGCACTTTTCAATTTGTTCCAGGCACTTGGCTTCGACTTGGGTCGAAGGGCTGAGTAAAATATAGATGTTTAGGATGGGCTTATTTATTGCTTTTGAGCATCATAAGTGAAATTCTACATTCAAATTACATGAAAACTAAAGAGAAACAAGTAGGTAAGTGGTTTATAGTAAAACCATTTTTTTCGAAATAGGTAATCCTTCAACAGGAATTTTCCTGGTCATTATAATGATTTGCTCTATTATTATATAATTTATTCACTGGTTTAGTATGGTCGTTAATTTGATTAATAGTATCCATATTTATTATATAATTAAATTATAATTCCATCCTATCTACAGGGTGATTTGAAATAGGTGTAAAAGCTTTCAGGGGGTGAAAGTATAGCTCATTTGCAGTCAAATAATCT
>DWGW01001444.1:0-11354 GCA_018247775.1 Udranomia orcinus
GTTAAAAAGCCTATATTGGCGAGTATAAAAATAGAAATAGAAATGTTGTTGTTGTGTTGTTTAAAAATACTCCTTTGATTATAAAATAATTATTATGATTACTTATTCTTTTAATGAAAAACTGTCTTATTAATTATTTGTGAACTTTTAAACTGCTTTATCTAAGTTTATTTTTGACATACGATACATACGATTTACGTTGCTCTGACTATTATGCGTTTAAAAAAAGTTTAGTTTCGTTTTTATCTTCTTGTTATTTAAATAATTTCAAAATATGTTCATTTAATTTCAAAATACATAGGTCCGGCGCACTTCGTCCCTCCTCAATCATTTCCCCGCCCCCATCGTGCCGTTTAACTTGCACAACTTTTTTATTTATGAACTGATTTTTATGAAACAAGCACTAAATATCAACTAAAGCATACATAGTACATCAATGAAAACCGGATTCAAATCGAATCAGCCGTTTCGGAGATAAGCGTGCATTAACGCACCGCCAAACAGAAATTTTCTAATGTTTGCCTTTAAAATTTTTCTTTATAAGCAAACAAGAATTTTAAAAAGTAGGTATGAAAAAGGAACATTTTTTTGAATTGACCGAGAATATCTGAGATTCGTAATGGTAACATGGATCGCGAGATAGGCGGGTCAATGTCTTGAACGTTAATAGACCAACTGCGCTCTACATTCTATCTTTCATCTTCTTTTTTTAAAGCTTGACTAGATGGTTCTTCAATTCGCTATCCACAACTTATGGGATTATAAATGCATAAATTGGTATAGTAAGACTGTTGGGACGCATCAGTTTTCTTTTTTGTTAATTAATTTAAACGAATGTTTTTTCTTACATTTTACAGCTTTTTAAAGCTGTACCGATACCGCGTAAGTGAATCTAGTGATCGCTTTTGATCATACTAGTCCAATTACTGATCTCGGCGATCGGTGATATATAGATTGTCTTTAATTAGCAGTCCCGTCGTCGTTGTCACGAAACCGCGATCTTAAATAAATCTTAAATCGAAAACATTTCCTGAATCATCATGAAATTCATTTGATTTTTCTCATTATCGCCAGAAAAACATTGAAGCCTGCGTTATAATACGGTGTTTATTGAAGCCGTCAAAAGCGCTGGAGATACATCTGGCCGTGCAGAATCTGAATGTTTATATTTTGGTTATTATACAACGTCAGTCACGCATAACTATTTCGCTCGCGTTTCGTCAGCGGATCACTGTGCAGCTGGGAATCGACATTCGCGAGGACTGACGAAAGAGTTATATTAAACGGACGCATATGATATGCGGTAGCCCTGTATCAAGGCGAGGACGAAAATACACGTCTTGACCTACGTTGGCGCTTCGTAGCCCCGTGTTATTTCGGAGACAAGCGCCATGCTCCCGCGACATGGCTGAGTGCCTTCAAATCGTTACCCTTTCACATAAAAGCTGTAAGAATTTTTAAGAAAATGCCTTGTAATAAATACCTTATAGAACATCTATGACAACAGATTTGGATATTGTTATTCCTCGATTGTTATCATTAATTAAGCCATATTGGGCGAAGATCTGGTTACTCACTTGTGTTGGTGCAACCTCTGATGATTAACCGTCGTTAAATTAATTAAAGTGATGCAGGTATGTTAATGGTCCCGAATTTTTTGAATTGCCATTGAATACATTTTATCAGACCTATGATGTTGTTTTAAAATTAATTGTAATTTGGATGAAGTAGGTACTTACACACTCTTGTTTTAATATACTTTATTGAGGTGAAAACTTTTATAGCGACGTTTGGCAGGGGAAATCTTACGTATTGCTGACGTCATCGAAACATGCTTACGTGTCATATAATAATTAGTGTAGTGTCTATAGAAATAAAGTTTAAATTTGTTTGTTACATGAGAACATGCAGTACAACTACGCCATCTATTTATTGGTATAAGAACCAATCAATTTTGTTAGAGTATGATATGGTAAGACCTTATTAGTAGTATTTTTATATTTCAAACGGTTATACTTCTGTTGGCAGTCCTCGTGACTGCTTATTTTTCACAAATATTATAATATGCTGTATTCTATAATCTAGAAGGCAATCGTTCGCATTACAACTTGTTTACAATTTAAAAACAATACAAACATACATTGAAAAACAACGTAAGTAGTGGCTCTGTTCATTGTCTAAATACAGGTGTGTAGTCAACCTTACTACCAACATTTAGTAATTAATACACGTTGTTTATAGGGCTGTTAACACACCAAGCTGTTGATACGTAACTTAATATGCGGTTGTAGTTTTTTTGGCCGTGTACGGTGTTGGATTGGTAACCTGTTGATGCCGAGGTCGCAGTAGATGGTGCTTGTAGCTCGCTTTGTGTCGCAAGCTCACAAGTGCTCTTTGTGTATTTGACTCAAGAACGATCTTTTCTTCGTTGAACTCGCGCCTGTTACGAAACTTAAGTCAAGTTCTTCGTAACCTTTACAGAACCGTCTTTGTCTTTAATTGTATAGAAATAGTAGAGTGATATAGGCCAAGTGGGCCATAGAAATATTTTTCTTTCTTTACATAAACACATTTCATATTACACTACATTATGTAATTTCGGTAGTAAATTTTCAAACACTATTTAGCTTTATTCTTATCCTTCTATCCTAAAAACGTATAGGAGTTAATAATGGCGTTATTTGCCTAATTTTCAATTGTCTTTCATAGATAGAATGTTCTGATCATTGTATCTCCGACGCCGTTTAATTGATTTAAATGAGAGGATGAATGAATCTGGAAAGCTTAAAAAACTGGATTCTCTTGAATCCTTAATCAGGCGCTACCTGATCTAATATTTTACTTTCTGATATTATTAAACCTTAGTCTTTATGTTGTATAAAGATATTAAATTTATTAATAATTAACACTTTATACACCTTGTTGCTTCTTAATTTCATTGTAACGTAACAATATCTAAGAGGAATTTATGACGCTAAACATGAGTAATTGAAATACGAAAATTACATTTCAATTCATAATTATTAATTACATGAATAGAATGACGTCGGGATGTGAAGTTTTAAAAAGAACGAGGTTTCGGCTCGCGATCTCGCGGCGCAGTGAGTAGCGGAGCGTAGTGCGAGAAAACGGGAAGAGCCCGGGAGGCATGCCAAGAACACTTGTCGTGCTAAATGCGGAGTGACACGTCAGCTAACTCACGCTAACTGTCACGCTGCACGAATATACCGTATGGAGGAAACACGCACGCTCAGCTTCGAAGAATTTCTTAATTGTTATGTACGGTTACTCGACGTGTCACGTTTGTTGGGTTATTACTTTGATCGATGGACAGCCCGATTGCTAAAAGCTCGTTCACTTCCGAACCGTTTGCGTGACCTGTGACGTCATGTGACTTCCCTTTCAAGCATAAATTATCGTCATACATCGGACAATAGACTACTTGATAATACATCAAATAATAATTGAATTAAAATTTCAATCGCCTGTTCTCTAAAACGCGACATCAATTAAAATTCTATTAGTACAAAAATGTATGAGAACATATTGTAATAATATATATGTGTCACATCAACTATTCGACCTGTAGTTGGTGATGTACATAATGTAGGCACGTACAGGAATCTAGGAAACAGCTAATTGGGCACGTAATTAGGCAAAAATAAAAAACATTTAGTAGTTTATTTAAACAACATCAGTCATCTGTTGGCAGGTTTCCATTTTTTGCTAGATGTTTTGTTTACTTTAACATATTGGCCGCGAAGTTTGCCTATACTCGTTGAATATATAGGTACATACAAATGAATGTATTTATCACCCATATCAGGTAAAAAATAGTAAATTCGTGCTTATTGGCAGGCCAAGACCATTACAAAATTTGACATGCCTAACCGATGCGAGTGTTTCTTTCTAACGCTTTCATAACTTATGCAATATTGCACCTTTTACTAAAAAGAAAATCTGATATTGAGGGATTGAAAAAATATTTCGAACGACGTTACGAACAAGTACATTATAAATCAGACTATGAACACATCTATCGGTAGAAACAACCTCTTTGCGAGTAATTAACCGATCTTATTCTGTATCGAGGCGTCCTGATAGCTTACATGGAAGTAGGTAGAAAGGGTGCTATGAAAATACATACTACTTCATATATTTGTGTATCGTCTTTAAAAACCTGATTTATCCTTAACATTGTTCGTCCTCCCAGTTCTTAAATCCCGACGCACAACCAAAGTGATTTAAATGTAAAGCCTATGTAAATCTGGCCTGTTTAATCTTTCCATCATCCCTTGATTCTAAGGATCAACCATTCATTGCGGTGGCTCGTATCAAAATATGATGGTATTTTTATTTAATACATAGTAAACTCTCCTTATACTTCTGGGTTTGGATCACAACCAGGGACGACCTGGAGCATATCGTGCCACGCTGCTCCAATGCGTGTCGGCGGAAGTATTGGTTAGTGGCCAACCACTTTGTGTAATGGTTTTAAAGCCCAAATGGATGACGAGGTTTAACGAGTGCCGTCTGTCGATAACAATTGGGACCGACCGCAAAACGTGCACGAAGCACGGACATGTGAATGTGAAATTTGGCATAATTTATTTGATGTCGATGGCGCCATAAGGGGACAGATAAACAACGCGACAATTGCCGCCATTAACTCGTCGGTCATTCACTCTAATTCGGCTTTGTGTAATGGAATAGAAAATTTATACCATTGGCATTATGGCTGCATGAGTGCCTCAGTAATGAAATTATACTTAAACGAAAATGTGCTTTCATAATGGTTACGAACAGTAGCCTTGTTTCATAGGTGGCTGTATGTTTTGTGTTGTTATAAAGAGAAAATAACATGAGTCAACCGGAGTTGGTAG
This sequence comes from Udranomia orcinus, assembly GCA_018247775.1. NCBI lineage: Eukaryota > Metazoa > Arthropoda > Insecta > Lepidoptera > Hesperiidae > Udranomia > Udranomia orcinus. The sequence continues at coordinate 4,884 of DWGW01001444.1, forward strand.
TAAAAAAACATCGTAAAAATTACCAAGTATATTTAATGTTTGTATAGCATTTTTGATGCCGAAAACTAGTTATATATCTTTACATAGTATAAAACAAAGTCGCGTCCCACTGTCTGTCCCTATGTATCTTTAAAACTACCCAACATATTTCGATGTGGTTTCGTATTCATTGATAGAATGATTAAAGAGGAAGGTTTAAATGTATATAACTTGCATAATATAGTGTAATACAGAACTGAACAAAAAGAGTCCGCGATGGTCTATTTCATAGGAATAACCCACAACGAAAGACAAAAGGAAATGATTTTGAGGCGCTACGACGTGCGTCGGGTCAGCTAGTTATGTATATATAAGAATATATATGAAATGCATGTGAAACAAGATGTTTAAGGGGATAATAAAGGACCGTCGACGCGAGTGGAAGCTGTTGTAAAAATGTTATGAAGCAATACATATGTTACACACGTTTTTGTGTTTATAAATATAAAGTTATAATCTTTAACTAATAAATTAAACTAGGAATTTCTACGGGTAAATTGTTCGCAAATTCCCTTTGTTGGATTCAGTTGTATTTTATTTACTTTACATATTTTTATAGATAATACACAAACATTGAAAGTCGAAATAAGTTGTGCCAAATGCTTGTTATGTTGTATTTAATTAACAACATGAACGTTAATTAAAATGTTACTTAGGTCCGGGCGTTTGTTCATCGAACTAGGGTAACCGAGTTATAGAAAGGTAAACTGGTTCATTCAGCTATGTCATGTGCTACGGATTTAATTACTGCGAGCCCGGCGAGGCTTGTGTAGGTCGCATTAAGCGGAACATCGTGCTACGAAAGGTAGAGTGGAATAACGTAGCATAGTGCTACGAACTACACTTAAGTTGCTCGTTCGTAGCGGATTGTTACAATCATGACAACTACGAAAGCTTTCTTTGCCTCAGACAAAGGCTACAAAGTCAGAAGCGAAGCAAACAAAAGACATTTGCGAATGTCATAAAAGATGCAGTCAGTTAAATTTTAAAGATTTTCGTTGTAAATGTTTTCTTTTTATGTACGGCTATCGCGTGCTGCGTCGCGTGTTTTTCTTTCGTAGTACTAGTTAATAAAAAGTTAAACATGCATAACTTATAGTTAATAGACTTATTTAAAAAGGTATTTTAAAATTTTTCGTACGCTGTGTACGTCTATCGTCAACACAGTTTAGTGGAGCATAAACAAATAATAATTGTTAGTGTAAGATAGAAGGAATATATTATAGTATGGAATACATTATGACAACCTTTCTTCAAAATTGCACTATTACATTAAATGAACCTAACACAACATCAATGTAAATGCACCACTTAGTTTATTAAATTATGTAGCATTTTGCATGTTATTTAAATTAGGTATCTATTCACTTATGTAAATTAACCATAATAGTTTTTAGTATTTGTTTTAAAATGTATTTTTCGCCGGTGTTTTCTCAGTTAACCCTACAATTTTATTATCTCTACAATATAGAAGTATGTCAAAATGATTGGTAAAATACTTGGAAACTTGTATCCTTTGTTATAAACTTTTGCAATAAAGATAAGATAGATAAATAAAGATTGATAGCTTTTATGGATAGGAACACGTCACTGTTAAAAATGGCGTGACCCACAAGTTCAGGTAGTTTTGGCACGTGTGACTTGGCGCCAGATATCGCGCTCTTGTGCCAGTTCATGGCTTTTAGTCGCAATTTTTCATGTCTCATGGATCAGTCCGTCTATCAGGTTATAGCCATCAGATAATTGAAGTAGTCAATGACCTCGATATTTCGTAATACTGGCGTCAGCCCAGACCATGTCGGGGGTTCGACAATGTCCAAGCCAAATCGGGCAAACGAATACGGCCGTACTCTCTGGCAGCTCTAGACGAGGACAAGGACGAAGTTCCTTGACTGTTCGATTTTCGCAATCCTTCCTTCCAAGCACATGCGGGTTGCGACTTAATATCAGGTGATCAGTCTCAGATTATTTACAAAAAAACTCAGGACATATTTTAGTCCTCTAGATACAAATGAGTGAAAAATATTGTTGCAAGAGATACGCGTGTTTAAAATATCTACTCGCAACCGTCTTCACTGGACGTCTACCACCATTTGGGTATGCTGTAAAATAAATAATCAAACATGTATAATATTTATCACATGTTGTGGTGCATTGTAAAAGGTACTGGAATTTAATAACGAAACATAGTAAATATACCCACAACTAAAATATTCATTAATCACCAGAAAACAATTGTGTAAAACTAATATCCAAATATACACTGAATGCGTGTTTGCGTTCTAGCATTTGGTTTGTTGTAGTAAATTACAACTTTCACCAAATTCACCAAATCATTTTAATAAAGGCACGACTTATGAGAAATTATTATGTGGCGTGTTGCCAGAATTCTAATAGGCAGATTAATGTATTGTTGTGAGTATATGAACTGGTGTAAGTCTTGGTCGCATTTTTCTTTGCTTAGTACGTCTACTTATAACGCCCTACCTACGTTATTTAATAATTTAAATATGCCAGACCTGTAGAGCTCAAATGATTGTGGTCGGAATTTGGTATTACCCTTTTATAAATTTAATTTTTGTGTTAATATTTCATTTTTATGTGTTTATGATGGTTAGTTTGTGATATAAAATCTGTCGGTAACCGAAAAAAAGTGAGTTTGTGTATTGATTTCGAGTAGTTTGATAATGAATCTCCATCTCAGATCAGATCAGGCAGATCTCCCACCATCTTCAGTCGAATGGGATCAAAACGTTAATGATAGGGTTTCACACTTACGTTGATCCGGTTTAAACTATCACTTTTCAGTATTAGATTTAGATGGAAATCCCATCCAAAGGGAAAGAAAGACACATACTTCGGTTAGATGTGACTATTTACAAGCAGGTGGACTCTTACATCTCTTTACTAGGTACAGTATTATTTTTTTTTAAATAAGCGTAATAGAAAATGGTGTAGAAAGCTTATACAACTCTCAATCTTTCACTGTTGGATTACACTGCTCCGAAATTCCAGAGATTAATTTGATTCCCGGAACGGATAACTGATATCTATTATATATAAAGTGTTCTCTTTGAACGGATATGTTATCTGTGAAAAAATTCATTTAATCTTGAATTAGCAGTCATAAATAAGACCACAAGCATATATCCATTCGAATTCTCAACTTGCTACTACAGTTGACAAAAATACCTTAATTAATAAAAATATAGTAGGACTATTTCAAAATTATAATGTGTTTGTTTGTGGCCAATTACAAAATAATATATAAAATTTAGTTTTTGTCTGCATTAATATCATAGCATATGCATTAGTCTAAAAGACAGTAGAATTCGTACCTAGCTTCGTCTTTCAAAGCTAATAGAAAATTGTATCTAGCTAAAGCCATGCAAACGAAGTGAACCTTCTTTATCTGTAACCGATAATGCTGGCGTGATAGCGAAATGTCCCGCATCGAACGGTGAAGTTACATGTTACACTCGCTTACACGTCTCACGATAAGTTGAGGGTCTCCCTCGGCCTATCAGATTATTTACTACCGGCGCCTACTCGCCTGGCGCTCACGACTCGAGATCAATACGGAGGCTGTCTCCGCTGCCCTTGCGAGTAGCAAGTCTGTTTAGGTATGTTAGATTTTTGGCTTCCTTTCCGTTCTAGTATAGTTTGGTTTACGTAAGGACGAGATGAACAATGCATTTTATTATTAAAACAATGCTTATTTTGTCACTACCATTCAATGGGAGTCTCCTTTGATAGTTCAGCAGCTTCTGACAATTTAAAGTCTACTATATGACTACATTTGGAACTCAACCAAATGCATTAACAAGATCCTCCACCTTAAACGTTACTATTGATCTTGTTAGAAGTATTAACACTTCTAAATCAAATAAGAGCGAAAAATTTTAAAGAATGTATAACTCGAATGAGAAGAAAGAATATTACGACGACATTAAGGGATTATCGTAACGAGATGATCCCTTAAAAGGGTGGGCTTCGCGCAGAGAGAATTGGGATGCAGACTACGCGACACAACTTTTGTGTGAACAAATTGCTCCAGTCATCTCAGGAGATAACGTTTTTTGCAATAAATCTACTTTACACACGGACAAAAAAACTGTCAAGGTCTATTTTTACTGTTTATGTAATAATAACACTTTCTTTCAAAATGTATCTAGTCTATTTAGATGTTTTCATTCTATCAATATCTAACTAACTAAACTAAAACAAAACGGATTTAGATGAAATTTTAAAGTAATATAGAAAGTATAACACATAGGCTATAATTTATAAAGATATTGAGTGAAAAGCCGAAATATAAAGTTAAGTATACAGTGAGTCGGAAAAAAATCTACTATCCTACTTAATACCTAAATAACGCGGCAAAGCTACGAGGAACAGCTAGGCTATTTAAAAAAAATAAGTATTCAGAAACGTATAATTAATTTACAACATAAAACTGAATGTAAGTGTGCAGTGTAGAGGACCCTAATCGTCTGTCGGTATAATAACGACGACATCGAGACAGAAATAAAACTTGGCGATATCTAAGTCAATATACTTAGATTAGTGTTTGTGTTACGTAAGAGAGAATTAGAGCGCGCCGCCGATGCCCGCAGACCGAGTGGCGCCTTGGATCCCTACATATCTAAGTAGGCGAATGCGATGCATAATAAAATCTCCCCCCGGCCTAGAAAATATTTGGCTTCCCTATTTTTATTATAGAACTCTTGCACGCGTCTTCGTTTGCGTGGTGAGGGCGTGGGTGTAGTACATAATGAAGAAATATCTAATGAGGTATTTTCTATTTCGGTTTTATATAACTTTTAGTATTTTTTTAATTGTAAGTTTATAGTTACCTTAGTTAGGTGCGAAGTGAACCCATTTTGCGTGTGACGTGTTCAATCTATGTAGGTACCTAATTGTTTTTCTAGGTCGAGTAGAATTATTGAATAAAATAATCAATCATAAAAATTTACATATTTTCCTACGACTATATATCACATTTTTAATTTCAGAACGTTTTTTAAAATTCTGTGATAGGCTTGTCTACTTGTTCGGATGTTTTTGGACTGCTCAATTAGTGGGAAATGTTAGTAGATTATGACTCGCCTGATGGGAAGCTAAGATGCGGCCTGAAGAAAATCACTTTTAAATATTATAGGGTCTATTCACTTGTTCGATTAAACGGAGTGTTAAAATCTTCACAAAGCATTGTATAATCATATCGATCGAAGTTTATGGTAATTTACTTAATATTTTTCCACTGCAGCGTGATTGGTTATGCATTTTATTTATATTTTTTAACTCACCTGAAACTGACTATCAGGTAATTAAGTCAAGTCAGCATAGTAGTGTCGGAGTATGCTAGACTTTCTGAAGGGGTATACGAGAGACGTAGGAATTCTCGCAAAAGCAAAATAAGTAAGATATCGACTAATTATTAATTAGTTAATTAATCAATATATTTGTACTTCATACACGGCAAACAATAAGTATAAGAACGTTTAGCTGTATTACCTAGTAGTCACATGACGGAAGCGTATTTCATGAATTCCTGGAATGTGGGGAAAAAGTTTTTACTTTATTAGGTTGACCGAACTGAACTGAGAGTTAGACTCACTAAAATTCTGTGCAGAATAATTTCTGTCTTTGGTTTTTTACTATGTTTGTGTAAAAAACACAAGTATATCATTGTTTTATTGGGATTTGCAATTCAAATAGATACCTCAGTTACACACATCTGTGCCAGAAGTGTATCTGTATGGATGCGCTGCATTTTGGTAAAATTGTAATAAAATACAAAACGGTGTATCTGTAAGTGCAATGGATGTTACTATTATTAGATTAGGGTCGATCCGATGAAGGCTTGATAAGCGCGGGTCGCAACCCGCTACGCGATCCGGTAATCGATTGCCCCCGCCCGCCCACGTCTCTCTTCGTGTTCCCACTCAAATACATCCTATTGCTGCCAAACCCCTTTTATTTATTTATGAAAGCCTCTGTCTGCGACGTCACAAACTTTTTATACGTAGGTATGGCAGGCTTTGTTCGTTCCCTTCCGTTTGGACCTTGTTTCGTATCGGAATTTAAATTAGGTTGAAACTTAAGTAGAACTAAAGTTACGTTCAAGAATAGTTCATCTAAATTAATTGCTAGTCATAAACTCTAGTCGCTAGCTAATCGTAAATTCTATTTTAGGTACCTACCCATTTAACGAATAAATATAAAGTTTACGACTTTGAGCCTGTGAATAATTTCAGAGCCACTGCACTGGACACAATGTGAACAGTTGTGAATGAAGAAGGCGGACGCAGTTAACGTTTGCGTAACTTGCAGAGTGAGTGGAGCTCGCGGACGGGCGGGCGCATGGGGCGGCGGCGGGCGGCGCGATGAGCTAGCGGCATGGTGGGCGAGGGGGCGGGCCGCGGCGGC
>DWGW01001445.1:0-11352 GCA_018247775.1 Udranomia orcinus
AATCTCGCAAGACCCAAACATGAGGGACTTTTTAATACATTTTAATATATTTTATATATATCATAATCAGTATGTAACTTAACAGTTAACTGTTCCGAACCATGACAGGTCAAGCGTTTTTATTTTGATGGAGTACTTATCTTGTAATTTGGTGCAATTTAAGTACAAGTGCTACATTTGAATGAGATTTCTCTATAAAATAGGTCAAATGAACCTTATAGTGACGGGAGTCTCGCTTCACGCGGTTTGACAACCCTAGTCCCGACGTTCTATTTGAAAGTTTACAGCATGTATATTTGTAATTTTCAAGAACTTTGTTATAATTTAACAGTGTTTTTTTCTGTCAAAAGAACGATGTCGCTGGGTTCTGGTTTGTAATTAAATATTAAGATTTCGTAACATAAGAAGTTTCGCAGTTTCAACAAATGTACTACTGGTATGTTATTTTCATAATGAAATGCTCTCATGCTGACCTTGCCAAATTAAATAATGCTTTTTCTGTGTGCTCGAGATATGTAGATTTCTGATGGAGGAAAATAAAACATCGTACGATATTTAAAGAATCATTTTTATTTATTTGTCGGTATAAGAGGCTGTAAAAAGTTATTGTCTAAAAGTTTCGATCAATCTTCTTTTGGTACATCTACATAAAAAGGTGAATTTTAAATACTACGTTAGAAACGTTTATTAATTTTTAAAATAGTTACAAATTTAGCGTTCCACTTTTCACTTAATGTCAGCAGCACGAAACATTAATTATTATTGTATAAATGTAAACATATCGAAATTAATTAAGTAATACTGTTTAACCCCTCATTGACGTTCCCGCTTTTCAGGAAGAAGGGGATAGAGCCACAGATTGGTGGGTATTTACACATTGAATCGCATTATCTGTAACGCCCGTAGATAAAATACAATACGTAGTTTAGTACGTCTAGACTGACATGTGACTTGAGAAACATCTTAAAATGGCTTAAATTTATCCGAAATATCTTTATATCTACAGTTAAGAATATTGAAATATAGATGAAGAAATCAAGCAAACGACATTTTTTTCGCGGCCGTTAGACTCTTGATATTTATCCCGCCACATGAAATCTAGACCATATTAATAATCTATGGTTCATACATAGATTTAAATCAATAGATGTGCAAAATTGTTGTACATAGCTATTAAATCATCAACATTGTTACTACATTCATTTATGTAGAACAAAAAATAAAAAAAGGTGGACAAAAATAAATATGTAAGTAAATAATTTTTTTTATTTATAAATAAATCCTAGTTATAGTATAGACTGGAGCGGCGTTTTAATTAATAGAAAAAGTATTTTTATTAATATTCGTGAACATCTATTGATTTACATCCACAAACCACGATGTGTTAACAATTAAAGAAATAATTTGTACGCTATTTCAACTGTTTTTGTACATTTGGTTTAACGGTGGCGATTTGTACACATTTAAGTCTTATTTTATCCAGATAATTAATATAAAATATGAATATCAAATTTTTATTGATATCATAAAGTTCCAAAACTCATTTTATCGATTGTGTGCAATAGGCATAAACGATTTAAAAAGTACAGGTTTGATACAAGAGTGCTTATTGATTTTTATATTAAACGTAGTTTTTATATAGGTACAATGTATTTGAAGACTTGTTTTATTATGACTTAAGTCTCTTTGATGGAACACTATGTTCCTGGTATTTTTGACAATTCTTTTCGATAACAGCGAAATACATATTTTTATTGAATACCGTATTACACTCCTTATGACCAATAATCCGCCGTACCGCATACCATGGAGAATATACACCATGCTGCTAACTTAACGGCCTTTTTTTTTATTGTCCAAAATCGGTCGCTGTATTTGTCAAGACTACCAGCCCTGTTCATTACTACTCATATGTAACCTGTACTACTCTTAGTTACTCTATGACAACAATTGACATTTAATTATATTGCGATTCTCTTCCCTTTTCCCTTCCAATAATTTTAGATATCGTATTGTGCGAAACAGATTAATTATGGAAAACAACATTACTCCTGAATCGGTAGGTAAACCTAGAGAAGTAGGTATATTATGGCACATGTGTATAAATAACATAAAATAATAACGTATTTTTACACTTCCACCAGAGAGTATTATGTCATTACATTCATTTGCGCTAGTGACGACGAGATAGAGATTTTTGTGTACAAAAAACCATTTTAACTTTTTTGTAAATGTGATCGTTTTTGTCTAAATAAGACATAATAATAACCTTCTTCCAATAAACAGACGGTTGTTACAGTAAAATAGGTAAAAAATATTATTATATTGACAATTACCGATCAACTTACGCAAATGAATGGAAAGACTTTACCATGTCTTCCAAACTCACTCATCGCTCGTTCGCTACATAATCGACTTTGAATCGAGCGACACGTGAGTTTGAAAACATGTGTCCTGTCTCGCTATATGTCAGTTATAATGATTAGGAATCAAATAACCACGTTACAGATAGGTGAAAATTACGACGTAACAGTAATTCGTTACTATCTTCTCTTAATAGGTCTATAATTATAAAACTATAAAACTAGGTACTGTAACGGAGAATCATATTTACAATACCGAAATACTGCTTCTACTCTAATGTAAAAATTGGTTAAATTTACCTACAATACAATAACGAGTGATGTAATGTAACAAACCCGATAATCGAATAATTTAATAGTCGAAAATGACAACAAATCGGTACGCATCATTAATTAAGTCGTACAATTTATTCGAAACAATGAGTAAATGCTTTGTCGTGTACGGATTTTATGTCGTTTTCGCGAGACTTTACATTAAAATACATACACCATAAATAAATTCAACATATCAGTTGTATAATAAGTAGGTACATTCATAAAGCTTATAGCGGTTATTGACAAAGTTGAAGTTACGATGAGCGAACGCATTGCGTTTGATTTTGTATATTTTCTTGTTTTCATGAAAAAAGAACCTATAAAAATGTTGCTTACTCCTGATTATGTTGGCAGTATAAAAGCATCATTGGCAGTATTGGAAACTTATTTTATTCTTTCTCTAGACCATTAAAAGTAGCAGCTTCCTTAAATTTACACATGTTTTTACAACAAGATTAATTTTGCCTCCTAAATACAGACCAATCAATTTAGAAATTACTGACTACAAATGTAACATTCTTGACGAAGTATATTTACAAAATGTCATCAAAACTGTTGTAGTTGCCTATCAAACTAAATAAATAACGTCAAAATCTCAAGAATGCTACTTTTGCACGACATTCGGGGCAGTTACAGATTGGGGGTATTTTTGGTGCGTAATACTTCCACAAAATAGCCTGACACGTAGTTTCGACCAAAACTACCAACACTAGCTTACAAAGCAAGTCCCACGTTGAACTTATAATTACGCATCTAAAATACACCCAATATGCAATAGCGTTTGAGGATACAGCTGACAACGTTCAAGACACAAGATACATCTGCGTATGCATGGGAAATCCTAAAGAATGTAGTCGCTTAGATCCATTCAATCACAATATCTATACTCTATACAAAACGCATTACAAAGCACATATTGTCACCGAACGGAGTTACAAATATAATACACATACATACATTGGCTCACTAATAGTACAAGCGTATGACATCCTAATATCTACATTCGGATGGAACTAAAGGGGACAAGAGATATAAAAAAACATCAACTAAAACGTTAACAAAATACGACTTTCTCTATGGAAAATAAAATAAATAATTTACAAACACGTTTACAACTATCTACTAATAGTCACTTCTTCGTCGTTAATGTTTATCACTAATTCAATTTTGGGTGAATCGAGGCGAGCGGTCTTGAAATATGTGGGTAGTCGCGCAATTACCACTTCAATCATGTCCAAACTGGTTTCGTCCAGTAATTTGTAACGACTTGCCCAATTAAATGTGTTCTATGGGAAGATCGTATGACAAGACTGCTGGTCTCGATCCTTGAACCCACAGATATCATATATGTCTAGAAGTAACGTAACGCAAAGCCGACTCGAGGAAGAAACCTTGCGTACATGTTGGAAGAACAAAACAGATATGTTGAACTGATTCTTCCCAAAAACGCTAAATCTAGACATACGACATCTTCGAAAACCTTAGAATTACAGAAGCATGCCGTCCGCCGCACTCTAGCCTATCATAGCCTATTCCGAAACCGACAGTACCTACATTACTCAGTCATATTTTTCAGTCAATTTCTTAAGAAATTACACCTCAACACTCGTCTAAGTACATACTCTTTCTGTGATTCCTGTTCGTCCCAATTCGACTGAGTTTGACACCAAATATTATGAGTTAATTGGCTTCACACGAGGGCTGAAAAGCCCAAAGTTTTTAGTTTCGGAATTGCAAGTGAAAGAGTATTTAACATTTACCTTACATATGCGGGGCGAAGAATGGTTTATTCATTTATGAATATTGTGTTTAGAAAAGCCTTAGTTTAGGAAATCGAAATTAAAAAACGTGACTTAATCTGGTAATTTCTCAATTCGAATGTAATCAAAAAAAAAATTTTTAATGAGAAATAACCGTAATTTTAGATTTTGGGTGGTGATACTGCGCCTACGTTACGAAGATTTCATATCTAGTCTATCATTTAAGTTAAATTAAAACAAATGAGATGGCTTAAACACAAAATGGGAATGTCGACCGATTTTTCTTCATGGTTACTTTTGTCGAGTTGGTACGGACAGGAATCCTTTCCCTTATTCCTTCATCCTACACCGTTCCACCTTACTTCACAAACAATTAGGTACGACTCGTTTATAACAAATGCACACTTTATTATTATGTTATCAATAGCACTACGTTAATTTCATGACGACTAAGACAAATGGAATTTTGCCGATAAACCTACGTTTTAAAGCGAACTAGGAATAAATTGAGATAGTTAATTTCAGTGGCTTTGGTAGAATAATATCATTGTGTTTCGACTTCAGAGATTTGTTCGTTTCACTACTTTCGATTGAGTATTAAAGTACATAATAATTAAGGAGAAAGTAAGCTTCCAAGTTTTAAGTCGAGCCTTGGACACGACATTGCGAATTGTTGCGTTATTTTAAAGGCAGTCTTGGGCTTTCAGTTTGTCGCTGTATATTGTTTAACTCTAATATATGCTGTAAATATGAGCTCCAGATAATAGGAGAAACTTTTAAGCAACAATCAAATAGTGTAATCTTCTCGATGAAGTGTAAATTCTACCGCGTGGTGAAGATTATTTTAAAGGGGCAATTGAGAGCGCAGGGTAGAGATTCTTGCTTTATAAGTGTGGAACGGTGCTAATGTGCGAGCGCGACGGCAGCCCCGACCGCGACTAGCGAGCTCACGCGCGACCGGCTGGCTCTTGCGCGGTCGCTGACCGAAAAAACTCGACATCAGTTGTAGTGGACATCGTGGACATTGTGGACTCGTCCCAGCCCGCTTCCGTCGTCGTCGTAGTCCCGTTGTCGGGTTTTCTGCGTGCCTTCGGATGCCTCTGCTTCTTCTTGGGGTCGTTCGCTTTCTTGTGCTTTCGCTTCCTCAAGTTTTGTTTGGCGACGCGCCGCTGGCAGTTCCTGTGGAAGGGCGGCGGTCGCTTCAGCTTGCCGCGGTGGCGTTTAGGCGGGCACTGCGGCTGCTTGGGGCCATCCCACCGCCTGGTGAGGGTGAGAGCGTACCCCGACAGGTTCCCGAGAGGCCTGCTCACGGGTATCTGCGTACGCCTCGATCGCCCTCTATTGTCTAGCGCCAGGAAGGTTTTCTTTCCTCCCCGTATGCGCGAGTATGTATTGTAATTGTTTTCCTCTATATGTTCCTCGAACACGCAATCGTCCGAGAGATCCTTCTGAAACAAAAGAGAACAGAGTTTAGTTATCATAAAAACATACAACAATTGGGTAATTAAAAAAATAATTGATTTTGTGAATTGAGGTCAGCAGTACTTCGGACTACGTAAGTTGAACAGAATCTATGTTCTTGGGACGTAATATATAAAGCTCATGGCGCATTCCATATGCGGGCAAGTTTTCACTTATCAGTTTACAGTAAATGACCGACACAAGACCGCAAGCAATTTGCATACTGTTAACCGATATTTCATGGCTGGTTAGCCCAAAGAACTTCCGATAGAACAAATTACCAACATCATAAATCAAGGCGGTAATAATTCTCGCCGACCAATAGCACTAACTCAGTAAACTGTCGGTGGATTGAATATAATGCTCTCGAATTGCTAATGTCTAGAGACATGGGACAATTTAAGAGGCATTAGATCCCCTGGCGGCTTACATATTTATGAACACGCTCGAGCCTGCGGCTTTGCTCGGCTTACCGAGCAACCAATTTTGGATAGAAATTGTCGTGCAGATATTTAATGAATATTGCAAACATACAGTCCATTCATTGGAAGACAAGCGAAAAACACGACTTTTCCCTCATTGTCTCAAAAGCTTTTTACAGTATCTGTAACTGACAATTGACAATTAAATGAGCTAATTACGAAATCCTACTAATTGGTTCATTTAATGAATACTCTAAGGCAATACAAATACACCGTATGTACCTACATATGCGCAGTGTTACAAGTCAGCGGTAACTGAGACAAACTTCTCATTCCTTCATTGCAACAAAACCCCTATACATACAAAATTTTAATATACGAATAAACAGTCAATTTGTTTGCCATTTGCTTTGGTTGTTATTATTCCTATAACGGTTGACCATGGGCTACGCGGGTCGGAAAAGGTGGAACCAATTTGGAAAGTAGTGTAGTCGTGAGTCACCTTGTATAGGATGTTTGTGTATAACTACGGTGTAATAAGTAATGTGAAATTTATAAACGAATCCCTGGAGAAGTAAAACCACGATTATCAGCGTTAGATATTTCTACATAAAAGGAATTATAATGTCCGCTATGGAAGAGATTTTGCTGTCTGTGATAATTGTACAAATTGCTCATCTACCCACATAAGAAATCTACCCGCACCACATAAGATGTCTATTCTGCCCGTTGGTTGTGGATGACCAAGACTTCATTTAACTTGAGGCTCACTTATTCATAACAGGATAGTCTACAGGCTTATTTACAGCATATTATAGAGGCTCCACCATATAACACGTGCTTAAGCAATGAAGATATGAAGCTCTTTACCCGTTAAATTTGCGATAAATCAGTTTCGTAAGTCGCGATTAAAATTTCCACAACAAAACTACGGCCGCGTCGCTGATTTAGTAGTAGATGCATTAACCAATCGCATAGTTAATGTTATATGTTAAATAAATCTCCGTGACAGTAGGAAACGCTACCACCCATGGTGCAAGCCACAGGGAATATTACACCGCAATTCAGCGTTCGAGTAGAGGTCATTAGTAGCGGCCTCGGGCTACCCACATAATTGATTCTGTTTTAAATCACGCAACATAAACAGTTCCTACTGTTAATGGCTAGGGACATCGTAATTGTAGAATGCAATGTTAGAGTATAAATATTGCGATGTGTGTTCCCATAATTACACAGTTACTTCGCCAGCGGGTACCCGAATATGTAAATGTGCTCGTGTATTCGTCTGTCCGTTTGCTTAGTCACGCTTTTGCACGTTGCTGTTGTAAATCCTGTAATGCGATTATGCTGTTATGCATCAACAATGTACTGGGATTTATGTACAGACTACTGGCGTTGGGTATGTAGGATGCAACTATGGTCTTTACCTATGCTGTCTTTTATAGTTTCTGATATTGATATTCTCAGTTTTACAACACATAATTATCTTTACTATAAGATTTACATTTTTTTCTTTTAACTTTTATTTTTATATTTCGTTTCTCTTATATAATATTATCTTGTATTTGCATTAGATATGTTGTATTAAGTATACTAGGTGTATAAGTCTTTACATATCTATAACACATAACATTGGAAATCTCCAAAAACTCACATAATTAACCCTAAAACAGAAAATTCACGAGAAATATTATAGTCCCTATTAATCTGAATCTCAAATTAACAGCTCAATCAGATATGTGTCTCATATAAGCACTTAATTAGCGCTTCGAGAAATATTTGAGGAGTTTTATCTTATCAGTGAACTATTAGATCCATTCCAAATAATAGCCCGAGGGAACAGGGTCTGTTTAAGGAAATTGGTTTATAAGCCCAACGGTGCGAGAATTACCGATAACTTGTAGTGATTGATTGTTCAGATATCTGATATCGATAAAATTTGAATATGACGGCACCATTTTATCGATAAGCTAATAGTTTCCTATGTCCTAATAGTAGTAGACCTATTGAAAGTTAAGTGAAAGTAGATTGAGTGATAAAAGATACGCTGTCCATAATGAGACGTTTAAATGAATTAGCTTAATAGAATATGTTTGGTCAGTTAAATGCGTTAAACCAGGGTTCTATCTACTTCTTCTATGTTGCAGCAATTGAACACAATAAAAAGTGAATCTTGGATATATGTATCATGATGTTAAAGAAAACTATTACTGATGTTTATTACATAGCTGGTTGGCCAGCATCACTGTGAACATTGAATTCATCTTTTAAGTATGTACGACATAGCACGAAAGGTTGGCTTCTTATGTTATGCCTATGAGTGTTGACTCGGGTCTCAAGAGCTCTTTATCCAAGCAATTTTCAAGGGCGCTAAAGCCTCCTGGGAATATTTAACCACCACACTGTTTAGCCAGGTACTTTATACTAAGATCGTGATTCTAGTATTCTAACTGTTCTATGGGAGGTTGTATCATCGAGACTCGCCTGGATAAACAGGAATCACCGAGACACGAACTTCAACACCAACACCCTTTTGCCTTTAAGATAGCAGTAAATTCAGGAAGCGTTAATGCAATAACTCTTCATCGTCCTCAGACTCGGTTCAATTACATTTTCCTTATTGTTAAGTTAATATAAACGCCAATAAAACGTGGCTGTATTACGTATAAAAACAATCATATCAGATTTTAAGCTCGAATCTCATTCTTGAATAATAGTAGCAATTAAATTATACAGAAACAGAACACCTAACACGGGTTTAGTCCAAACGAGTATAGACTTTCAACGCGGGCACGCCAATAAAACGATAAATAATGTGCCTTAGATTATCTTAAATCTAAGTGATAGCCGACGTCACGATCTCCGTTTATTAATACGTTTATTTTAGACTAGCTTCCGACCATTGCTTAGTCCGAGTTGAAATATAAGGATTTCGTAAGCCGACTCAGGATTAAGAGTAAAACAAAAAAATATTTTCAGTTAATACTCTTCTTAATATACGAGTTTTATACAAATCGGTTGGCTAGATTAATATTCATACTCAACAACATGCAAATAAAAGTTTTCCTTATTATTAAAATTTTAAGTATATTTTGGACACAGCAAGCCATACAGTCTCAGGTAATCCACTGGATTTGGCGTTTGCCAGAAATAAGGAGGGGAACATTAATGACCAAACATTAAAAAAAAACTTGTATTTCTTATCTCTACGTGAGTGCCTTTAACATTTTCTATAACATTTTTACATAGTCGGCGCTTTACACATCTAGTGTGACCGACGCCTAAACTTCGCCAACCTCGCAGGTCAAACTATCGATAGCAATTGCGATCGGTTATCGATAAGCTAAACACAATATGGTACACCACTAATGCATACTAGGGTTATCTGTGCCGATCTTTATGCGTTTAAGAATCGATAGACGTCTGCTTCATAGCTAGTATCCTTGTTAACCAGCCCATATTGTAGGATTTAATTCCAAAATCCATTTTAAATACACGCCCGAACATGTCACATGTCAATAATGCAGATCGTATAATAAATTCTATTGAACACAAAACCAGATAATGCTTCTTTCTTATTGGGTTAGTGGTTGATCTTAGAATCTTTGTGTTGCTACAAATATTGTGAATTGATATTGTGTGCTATTTAAACTATACCTTTTATGTCGTCCTAGTTGCAAACGGGAAAACTACTTACAGAAAACTCCCTTAATATTGAAAGAAATTCATGTCAAGTACAACTAACCGTTTGATACTGTTACATACAAACGCGTCTAAATTAAACGCCCTGAAGCCCTAATTTACGCGTCTCCAGAGTTATTTATTCAGCAATAAATACGTCAATTACTGTAGTCTAGCTTGGAGTGATATATAGTGGCACGGTTACTTTGAAAAATATTGTCAAACACCAGTTTTAAGTTTTACAGTGGTCGTATTCTGTTCTCGACTCACATTAATAGAATTAAGTCACTTTAGACTAACGTTTGAGTCATATCGCCATTCCTAACGTATAAAATATTTATGTAAGTAGATTTTGCACGCTACTCCGCGCGGTTAATTAGACTTATCTTTTTATTGTTACTCAGGATATCTACATACTCGTAGGCTACATAGTACATTAGGCTAATGATATTCTTCTTTTCTAAGAGACGGAGAGCAAACAAAGAGTAAAAAATTCAAGTAGTAGGTATGTAAGGAACATATATCTTTCATAACATTGGTACATATTTTTTATTTCTGTATGTTTTCTACAAATAGGTGGATTCAATGCAATGCAAATGTTAATGTACGAAACAGGAGTAATTCGGATGGGAAAATATAAATGAAATAAAGACACAAAAATGTCAATGAGATAACAGCTGTGAAACTCGCAGCATTTTTCACAGATACAAAAAACTTCCACAGATTAAAAATTTGAGTTGAGCAATAAACGGCCCCGAAACAGGTCTATACCGATTTCTTGGAATCGACAAGATCGATGGGAAGCATAACACTTCCAGGTATCCTGATTCACGTCAAAATTGCCGATCGGTTTTTGGTACATTCCTAGTATATCCGCGCTGTCGTCTGTGAATCCAGTGTTAATTTATTCAATTCCGCCGCCTCCGTTCGAACCTTTGATGATGAATTTACGAACTACTATTTTTTATTTATTTTTTAACACAAATATGCTAACGTTAGTGTTTTTTGCAATTCTTTCTGTAAGTTTCCTTTATAATTTGTAGCCAATGTGGCATACCCACAGGATATGGGAATTCTTTTTTAAGTTATTTCATAATCTCCGGCCGTTACCCACGCTCGTCTACATTTCTAGAATTCTCTCTAATCATTTGAATTCGGTTAGTTTATTTGAATAGCCCTAAATCTTTTTGTAACAGGTTGTTTATCACTAAAAATTAATACTCAATTAATTAATCCACTCCTGACCACAACTCTATAATAATATGGAATCGGGGTGTCCCGTGGTTGATTAACTGTTTAATATTAAATGAAAATAATGCACGGCGCAAAATCTAATATTAAAATATTACT
>DWGW01001446.1:0-11350 GCA_018247775.1 Udranomia orcinus
CCGGCAGCAGGGTTATGTGGGACTCGAACCCACTAAAACCTGACGGTGTCCTTCCCACCATTTTCGGACGGAGCCACAGGCAAGCATCAAGCATCGACGACACCACGACTCCGGCCTTCTGGCTGTCCGGCCGAGACTCGTTTGGCCGGACCCTCCTCGGGGGATTACCTTTTAATGTTACTAGTAACTTTGCATATTAGCAATAAGAATTATTCGTATAAATCGTACCCAAAATAATAATACTCTAAATACTCTAATAAAAATATTTTTATAAAATCAAATTTGGCTTACATGTAGAATAGCATGCAAATATTTATTATACTTACATTTGCCAAACTACATAGGGTATTTAGGGTAGTTAGCAACACAGCTTCATCGTAATTTTTTATACTTTGGTTCAGTTCGATAGCAAAATATCGTCTATCGTTGGCCTCGTATACCCACAAGTAGGGGTGTGAAGGAATTCGGAAGTCATTTCTCATCGCTTCTGAGATATGAATTTCTAGGAGTGAGTAATGTTTACGAAGAAAACGCTCATTGTTTTATAAGATATGTTCCAGAAATTGACATGATAATTAATAATAACTTAATATTACATACGCAACACGAATTTCTTACGTCATTTAGCTTAATTGATCAAAGTGGTCTAATGCATTCTTATTATAGATTCAGAGGCAAAATCCAAGACAACACAGGACTGTTCCAAACAGCTCTATAGGTATCAAAAGGAAAACCACAAATTTTAGATTAAAAAAATAAAAGGTAGAGTGAGTCATTGTTTCAACCGCGCCAGATTCTGCTTAACGCTGTGGACCATTTGTGGAATAAGCCGCAAGAACATGCATACTTCATAGAAAATACAGAACATTTCATAATGGGATTAAATGAAAAGCTCCTTAATAGGGATGTTGTGTTCTCAAAGGTATATATTCTGTGAGTGACATTTTGACGGCTGCAAATAGGTCTTAAACGCGTAGGCAGATAATAAAACTTTGAGGAGGGACGCTTTTAAGAATTTGCCAAATTCACAGAAATATTTTTGTCAGAAACCCGCCTAATGTATATAAAAATTTACCGTCATGATATCTTCGAGCTTGCTACAGGTAGTTATGACACATTACGACAAGGTCGTTACGGGGAGCATAACGTACGTCTGAGCGTAGTACTATCAGCTATTTTACCGATTTAGAATATCTGTATATTAGGCTATATTAGTGTATTTTGAATTTTGAAATAGTTAAAAATGAATAGAAATTGACGTAATAGAAATGATCCGCATGAAAATATTTACGCATGCTACATCGGTTTTATCAACACTAATAATAGATTGGGGTATTTTATAATATTTAAATATTACAAAGCTTAATAAGACATCTCACGCAAAATATTCCATATCATCCATGTTAGGCAGCCTGGTACAGTATTATCCAGATCTGCGGCTTCCAAAATCAGTGTTCAGCAATAAAAACATCCATAACATTACGCATTAATCTCACGCGTAATTTTATGGATAGTACTCAAGGTGTTGTATTGAAAAATACATTAACTATTTACGTAATCTGTGGCCCAGTACGTGGGTACTTACATAGAATTGGATGTGCACTTCTAAACGCTAGCTCTAATAGACGCTCGGACGTACTTGCGCACACTTAAAGATATTAGTGAAAATTACTTCAAATACTGCATTGCAGCATCCCTGGAGGCATGTAACTGTAATTAGTAAAACGCTTTAGTGCTCCACGCCGAGGCAATTCCGAATATTACGCGTCTAAGTTTTATTTCATTAGGAGTAAATTTGCTACTGGTTACTAATCGCTCTAGCGTTTTATATCGCTTTAGTGGGATACAAAGATACCAGCTACAGTGTGAAACTACTAGCGCCACCTGTAACCGTCCTTTAGTACTTTGTTGGCGGCAAAATAATTCAGCAAATATACATACAAAAAGGATTAACCATTAAGCAGTCTGTTCAAGACATGTAATTAAACGCTAAAGTTAATAACTTTTTATTAAAAATAAATCATGTTGAAATAATACAACTTTGAAACTATTGTTTTTGATGGTATGCTTTTATTAGAATAACATAACCTATATAATAATAACAATTGTACATAATATGTCTTTCATAGACTATACGTGTTAAACACAAGTACATGGATATGTGACTCATCTGTATTTTCTAAAGATTGGTTAAATAAATTAAAACATATTGCATAGTGTAAAAAGTGTGCATATAAAATGAACACAGAAACAGATATACAGATCAAAAACAGATATTATAGCATGATTATTATGCTGTATAGTAAAAATACACAAAATTATATAATACTATTAGCGCGAGTCGGAGTAGTTTGCCGGTTTTTAATCTCTAGTTTCGTTACGTAAGCTAATTTTAGTTTGCAACTCCGTGTTCTAATAAAGTGAAATTTAAACTGTGTTAAAATTTAATTTTTATTTACGGAAATGTTGCTAGCTTTCCCCGTTCGAATATATTTTAGTTAAAGAAACATCATGAGCAGGTTTATAGAACACGTAGTTTTGTCAAAAAGAGTTTTTAAAATGTTATCTTAACTAAAACCAGTAAGTCAAAATTAATATTTATATATGTGCTTTAATTTTCCCTCATTCAGACTGAAATACATCGTACCAAATGAATGTTGAGCTTAGATAATAAAAAGAGGGGCTTTAAAAACCACATTTTTTCCATAAATTATTTATATATTTTGTTTCTTCTTCTACTTCGGAAAAAATACTACAGGGGGTAATTAAACGGAATACAAAAAGTTTTGATATAAAGAAAGTTAATGTAAATCAAAGCAAAAAAGTAAAGAAAATTATTTGTGACAAACACTCGAACTACATTTTAAACAATTAAAATAAAATACCTACACATATAGTATAGTACATGTATATGTATCCTTCTTATCATCTGTATTATAAGTATGTATTGAATGTAGGTACGTATTTTTCTCCTATGTGTATATATTACTTATATCTTATACCATTTATATATACACAGTAACCGCCTTCATTGTTCTCCTACTGCCCTAAGGTTGACTGGCAGAGACTGCTTAAAGCATTAAGCCCGCCTTTAGTCCATTATTTATATATGGTTCAATAAAGTTTAAATAAATAAATAATTAAAAGATCGGTGTGTCCGTACAATGACTTCCTGACGAGACTTGACGGAAACAAATTACAAAGCGTTCGTAATTCGTTGTAATCAGTTCGAATGGGGAATTTAATCAAAGGGAATCATTGATTGTTCTGGCCAATTGTGCGTGATTACAGTCAACGCGGTTTATAAATAATGCATGTCTGTCATACAAGCGCTCGGTGTGCGTGCAAGCGAAATATGTACACGTATATAACAAGCTGATGTATTTATATCATGTGTGCACGCTAATTTGCGTAACTGCTCAACCCGTTTCAGTGGCGTTTTGTGAGTGTTGGTACTTTTTTTATAGTGAGCAAACAAGTACGCAATTTCCCAGTTTATCTGATGATAACTGCCGCCCATGGATATCTGTCTTTCTGATCCTATTTTATTTATTTTATTTTTATTTGGAAAACAAACAATGAAACAGTACAAAACCGATAAAGCATATGGATAAATCATACATCAGTAAAGTTTCCACTAATTGGGTTGATCCCAAGATAGGGTCGAAGTTCTTCCCTAAACTAAGTTGGAACGCCTCGGTTAAGCTTGACTTCGAAGGATACAAGTAAAAGTAGACATAATTTTTACCTTTTTTTACCTTTCTTAAATAAATACAAGCTATTCTCAAATAGAATGAATAAAACAACGGTGCGACTACTTTCCATGACTTTGCCAAAAGAAAGTAATTACATCGGCGAAAATTGAGATAATTACACGAAAAAACTATCTATCTCTACAATGAACGCAAAAAACTGAGGCTTGGCCTAGTTTCGAACTACAAGACGGAGAGCACCCTTACTGACATCACACCAAAGATATTAAAGTAACATTTTCTCATTAAGGTCTGAAACAGCTATTAAAAGGCTATTAGCTGTTAAGAATGCTAGCATTTTTAGAATGCTGTGAAAGTAAACTCGAAAGTGTATTATAGACGGGTACATTAAAAGAGAATTAAGTAAAAAACTTTGAGGTAATTTGTAAGAACGACTGTTAATGTAATATTATGCCAGGTAGTTTATACTTTACCCTATACCATTACAAAGTAGCGTGGATTCCAGCAAAATAAGTATAATTTCAGGCAATAAATATAGTATCAGGCGTTACTTTGCGGAAATTCGGCATTAGGTTATTACTATTCAACAATCCGCTTTTATAATATATTATGGTGTATACTTACTTAGTTCATGCAGTTTTTACCGCCTTTCTCACTGTACTCATGCATTTTAACAATTATAAACGCATATGGTGGTTACCGTACATACCACCACCACCACAAACCAATATGTGTTTCTCTCCAAAACAGATCATCATCAGGGTTAAGTTGACCTGATTACCATCCAGTTTCAATCTTTTGCCTGAGTTTGAAAAACATATAGTCATTTAGTATTGAAATTTACACACGTATATAAAACTGTTAAATTAGATATCCTTGCAAAGAACTGTTTAAGCTCATAGTGTTCTGAATAATAGGAAAGTGTATAGATAATTTTTCAATAACGTCTTCTAAACAGGATACAAGTCAGAAACGGCAGAAACACTTTAGGTGAAGAGGAAAAATAAATTATCCGCCATGTTAGGGGCTTCCTGCCACTTCCGTTATTTTTTTATTGCTTTCTTAAATACGCTTTCTTATCCGAATTTACCTTCTTAATTGCGATCTAACGCTAAACGGAGAGCCGTTTAAAAATTCACTATAGCCGTTATTTTCCTCCAGCGATGCTTCGTTGCGGTTTTAATATTAATTATTTACTATGCGCCTCGGTAGGAGTTCGGTTTTGAAAGAGTTGTTAACGACTTAAAAACAAAGCGGACGATTCCTTATTTTAGTCTTTTTGGCGTAAAATTCTTCTTCCTCCCATCCACCCTCTTTGCATAAAACGAACCCATCAAGAATACGCCACACACACACACATAAACACATGTTCTGGTCGTATTTATTATTTTTATCCGAAAAAGGTACACCTCGATTCGGTTTTTCAATTTACGCAGGAATACATACATATGTAAGAGAATTACTCATAATTTTTGTGGAAAATAAATAAACAGGCATACACCGTGCCATTTTGATTGTTGAATTATTCATAATATCTCACACGACCAACCCACCTGCGTGGGTTCAGGGGAGAACTCTTCAAATACAACTCGTCGTATCATGGCTTGGGGGAACATAACGAAATGGGCAAGCGAGCCGTCTCGCTTAAGGATACAAATAAAAAAATATCCGAACTTATTACCCTGCTACTCAAAAGCGGTTAAAAAGCGTCATCACAAAAACGAGGGTGAATTTCATATTTAAACATTCAAGCGTTATGGAATGGATCGGAACCAAATTCTGGAACTGGTTGTAAATATATTTATTTGCTCTTACTTTTATAAACTACTTACAATATTTAAAACGTTAAAACTTAAAAAATTGTCAATATTGACGTCTTAAAAGCAATACGCTGTTGTCAATAATGTTTTGACAATAGCGCTATCGAAGTTTTCAATAAGATGCCGCTAAAATGGCAACAGTGTACAATGTATTGCCTTCCGCTGAAGATTTTTCCGCTGACTTACAAGAACGTGCAGACACAAGCGAGAGGCGCCGTCGCGTGCGATTTCTCGCAGGTCTATTATTGCAGCGCATGACACGAGGATATTTGATCAGGAAACACGTAGCGTGGCTGTCGAAGAACGCGACTACTATACAGTGTGCCTTTAGAATGCACAGAGCTCGCAAGGCCTACCGGGCAGCGTTGCGGCGTGCAGTGTGGAATAAGCATAACAGACGGTACGATCAAGCTGCACAAAAGATTCAGGTAACAATACAATACTTTTCAAGAAGCTTGTAGATATTACCAAATACTTCGTACTTCGTAACTGTACGTATTAAGTACATTTCTTAACCAGTTCTTTTTAACGACTTATGCACTTATTTTTGAAATAGGAACAATGACAGTTTAACCCTCAGTAAATATCTGTTTCATATTTTTAGTTTCTTCTTAAGTATATCTTAATTTGCAAATGTGATGTGTTTATATGCGTACGCGTTTTCAAATTTATACTTTCTTATTATAGGCGATAGGCTACGCAGTCGTTTTTAATTTTAACAGCATCTAAAATACTATATCTTATAACTAATCTGCGTCAGAGCAACTAAGTTGAGTTATTGTTTTACCATAATGTGAAGACAGACAGAAAATATTTTTAATTATTGTATTATATGAACATATGCTTAAACATCACAGAGGTAGTAATCTGTTGGTAATGGCACTGAGATTTGGAACAAACATTACAGGCTCTTTGGCGCGGGCATTTCTCTAGGCGCACAAAGTTCTGTTATCGCTCATATCGCAAGTGGCTGGCCGTTATCAAAGAACGCGGTGAAAGACGGGCGGCGGAGGCGGCAGAATTTGGAATCAGAAGCCGAGCGGATGACTTGAGACTCTTAGAAGAGGAAGCTCGAAAATGGCTTGCATTTGTGGTATTCAAGCTACATCATTTACTCAGAACGTACGTGTGTGCTGGCATTTACTCGGGGCCGGCGACCAACGAACTGTCCGAATTCGAGAAGTTACTCAAATCAATCCATTACACTGAGTACATGAAGCGACTGAAACGGAAATACGAGGAGTTTGTAAGGAAACATCGCCCAAAATTCTCCAATCGAAGACTGTTTCCGATAATTGGAGATGGCGCAGACTATTGGTACCTATCGCTTCCAGAAATGTATGAGCTTACATTACCAGTGCCAAAGGAAAAGAATACCCGTCATTCGGCGACACACCATGGACCGCAACATAAGCAACCATTTTTGTGGAGAAAGGTCAGACCGTTACAAGAAGGGAGAGGTCCTTTTACGTTGCCCAAGTCGACCCATCAACTCCGCCGCCACCAGCCTCAACTCCTAATGTGGTTGATGCTCTTCCACCAAAGGATCCCAGATTTTATCTTTATGCAAAGCATTACACGCCTCAACCTGATCTGTTTGACTATGTCGACTATCACATTAATGTTCTTTTGTCAAGGAAATATTCGATTGCAAATATAAACTTGTAAGAAGTGTACCTTTTTATTTCTTAAGCATTAATTCATAATCTCTAAATGTTTATAAGCCTATTGATAGCTCAACAACGGTTTATTTAACAACACTCGGTTAAAACATGTTTGTTGTATATTTTTTTCTTTTTCTTGTTCGGAAATCCGTAATCAGGCTCGTGAGTTTGGAAGGGTCGTCCGGATGTAGCGGGCCGCGAGCCTTTTGTTGTTCCGCTTTTGTTGTTGTGAATTTTACACTTGTAATTTATTTGAGGAAACGCCTTGGTGAGAAAGAAATTACATTAAACTCTCCAAGGTAAACGAGTTTCGTGAATTAACATCTCGCTTAAAATATATCGGACCAAAATTCTGTTCATCTTATAAAATCAATATATTCTTATTTTTAAAATAAGGAAGTCCGTTTACTTGTTTGTTTTACTTTACAGGTAAATAAGTGGTTTTAAGCAACGTTGGAGTTTGTTACGTATGTATCAAAGATTAGTTACGAACATGCATTTAAAAACATGAAGAGTGAAAATCATTGTTTTAGGACATCAAGCACATACAATATTTAAGTCTATCGTTTCAATGTAAGAGCAAGGACCTAATAGATAATAGGTTCTCTCTAAATCTCTCCGTTTAAGTACTTTTTTTTACTAGTTATTACGTGTCATAATATATAACTTTTAACAATATCGTCATAATTAGATTTTTTTATTTACAATTTTATATCTAAATATATTTTTCTTAGAATTTAGTTTCTAAAGAAGGTTGTGAGTGAAATTGAAAACAAAATCTATTATCTATTTAAGCTAAGCTTGTCTTTGTCTTATCTTTGTAAGCTTAGTTTGACAGAATGACCTTGCCCTATATTTTGGTAAGGATCCTGTGAAGTTGGATCTTACAGGTCTTTGCTTTCTTTACACACCGTACCGTAGATAGATGACGATGTCAATGTAAACATACCTTTAATTGTAATAGAACTAGTTTAAAAATACGATTTTCACAGTGAAGCAAACAAGGCTTATATTGTGCGCTAAACAAATCAGCAGGAACTCATTTATAACAGAAACAAATTTGGTGTCGTTATACGCGCTTTCAAATATGTCTAACACCACACGTCTTGGAACTCATTTGTCTAACAATGCCCGTTTGACTCGGCAAATTTATTAGGGTCAGAATAATTCAGGTTGTGGGTTTCTGAACCGACTCCTTATTGCACAAGCCGTCTTAGGCGGGGGTAACCATTTGTTAGACGTATAATGGTTGACCCACTTTACTTATGCGCCACGAAGTTGCCAGAATAGGGTGTGATTTGTAGAGCCGCATTTAGACAATTATTTGGACCCTCGTGTTTTTGACAATGGCCTATTTGAATCCGCTCCGGATTCAATATTCGCGGAACTACACACTTTTTCCTTCCCGGCCCAAGGTCGTCGATAGGCTATGATAGCGTGCGATTCCGCTTTATCCCGCCTTCAGTTTTGTGAATTTGTGCGTCAACTGAAACTGTCAGACGCCCGCTCTGAGGGTGTTTGGCACATGAATAATGTATGGGGTAAATTTGCAAGTGTTTCAATTTACACCCGCCGCCTCTCTGCGCCGTTGATACGCACCCGAGAGCTGTTGAAGTGAAAAAAGAAAACAACGAGTGGAGGCACACAAACGGGGACAAGCGGAGGCGTTCGTATTAGCACGTAGTTAGTCTCCGGTGCATATTTTTTACTTCGCTCCCGTGAAATTTGCTCTGCAGAATGACGGTCTACAAGCGGAATTCAGAATCTTCATGTGTACGAAATGAATGTTTATTTGAATCATAAAAGATATTATACGAACCCTCTAAACGTCTTTATAGCAAACACAGACCAGCAAATGACGGGGAGTGCCGAGCATTTTATATGTTATTTATTTTTTCTTCCTCCCTCTGAATATTTATTTCGTATTTTATTTTTTAACTCCTAGATATGATAAGAATATGAATTGCACTTGCCAAATTTTGTATTTTTATCACATAAAATACATGTATAAAGGCATAACTAAACATGTTTTATACATATTCCATAGAGAGAATCATAAACTATTTAATGTAAATAAATGTAACAAACGGATGAATTATGTCATTCTTCTTCAACAACCCCTTCGATTTCAATTTCAACTTGCATTTTAACTAAAACCAAGTCATTATAACAGTTCTAACAGATAAGTCAAAAGCAGACGCGTGATAAACGGCGATTGAGATGAAGCTAAAAAGCAGAACAAAATAGCTTAATCGGCTATAGAATGTTTCTACTCTTTTCAGCTTTGCAAGCGCCAGGCAAGCATGTAGAAATTCGGATTAATGGCAGTCTATCCAGGAATTCCATTTTGTCCAGTCTGCAGGCTTTGACTAATCCTAAAAAAGCAATGAAAGTGAATTGGATATTTCGAAATCAAAAGAAGTCTCTAGTTCATTTTTTGTCGGCCCATACTTGCACAATGCATGAAAGCCGTATTGAATGGTTTCTGCCAATTGCGGTATCGCCACCTCTGGGAGGAACGGCTTCTTTCAACCTTTGCGATACGGGAACTCGATTTACCTATTGAGTTTTAAAATTTTATTTTGCATTCCGCTTCAATGATTTTGTTTCCAATCCAGGGCCTCATAGTGCCCACAGAGAGAATGCCTTCTATTCCAGTGGTGTATTACACAAAAACATATTACCAATTGAATACTATCATATCAATAAACCAAAAAGAGTTTTTAATACACATTAAACGGTTAAACTTATTCTATACTAGTGTTGTGTTATAAGTATATTACACAAAAACATATTACCAATTGACTACTAACACATTAATAAATTAAAAAGAGTTTTTAATACCCATTTAACGGTTAAACTTATCTTCTTGCTTTGTTACTAGTATCATTCGCAAGATTGTACCAAGTGATATCTCTTGTCATACAGTCCATCTGCATAAATTAAAGGATACCACAACAAACATTTTATAATTTAATGTAAGGCAAGGTTTCTAGTTGCATCTCGTGAATGTTAACACGCCAGCAGTGTGTAACCTTACTTTTACACCACACAGACGCGTGAAATCTATTGATCAGGAATAAGAGAATTTATTCGTAGATGAAACATTGCCTTCTTTCTCTTACGTAATCAGATTTTTAAAGAACTGAAATGTTTTTTGTTGCTCGTTAACTTCCAGCCATCCAGGCAATTTTAATGAAATAAAAAGTATCTTTAGATTTCTGTAAAATTAGGCCACTTTCTTGATGTTTTATAACAAGCTTTACAAGTGTTGGGTTACTAAACTTCAAGTAGAAACCTATATTTGGATTTTTGTCGAATCAGGTCACATACACGTTACTTGGTAACAAGCTTTTCCAGAATTTCAAGTAAATACTTGAGCAATATACAAATGTATAAAATACAGCATATATATAACGGTAAACGTAAAAAAATCTTATCTTATCTAAAATCTTAAAAAATCTTAGGGGTACCTAAGATTTTATCGTAATAGATGATTACTTGTCCTGTACAAGTTGTGCCATTTCATAGTTAGTATTTTTACGCGAACAATTTTTTTACGCAAAAGTCAGTGGTCAATAGCAAATCTACCATACTACTACATTACGCATGTATGCACGTGTACATTTTGATACATTTACGTACATTATACGTATGTAGGTATCGAAAACAGTACACACAAGACATAACCTACTTTATCCTGACAGGTTTCATTTCGTGTTCTGATTTTATTGAATATATTCATAAGTTCCACATAATGTTTCTAAATAATAATTCAAGCCAATGTATTGAATACTTGGAATGTGAGTATTACAAATAACTCTATTTGTTTATTTATTTGCATATCCTTTTAGGGTTTCTTGTCGACGAAGGACGAGAGGGTAAAACCAGAGAAGGTAATTTTCTTACCATCTTATTCAATTGTGAATCTACGGTGTGACAAAATCAATCGAAAAGAGCAACCTGACCATTAAAAACATACTTAGATCTACAATTTGGAATGTCTCAATCTTATAGTCAGTTGCAACGAACAAAGGGTTAGTAGTAAGTAGGTGTGCTTTCTTCCAGTTTCTCAAAGACTAGGGGCTTATTCCTGGAATCATTCGCCGATCGATCCTATTCGATATATAAATGATTCGTAAGGCATACGTTA
>DWGW01001447.1:0-11349 GCA_018247775.1 Udranomia orcinus
CACTCCCCCATTGCACTATTGACGTGAACCCACTCCTACACAAGCCTTCGAGCTTAGCTGGAGGGGTTAACAAAATTACTAGTATGTTTTGACATGCTAGTATTTTTTTGTATTTAAAAAAATAATAATAATGTTGGTTGTGTACTTTATTTATAGCACCGTTTTCCGAATATATTTTTCGAACATAAGAAATATAAATGAATACTATAAATGTACGGTACGGGTACGTAGGTGGAGTTGAGAATTTACAATTAATTTCATCATTCAATATTATATTCTATACGATAAAAACAATTCTTACAAAAAGGTTTTATATTGATACAAAGCACTTTCTCAACTTGTGTCGAATATAATAAGCCGCTTATGAACGATCTTATACAGTCCTTTTTTTCTACAAATCAAATTACAGAACATTCGCACCCAGCAAGAGGGATAAACACATTGCAAGCAAAACACAAATTAAATAAGGAGGAAGAAAGGAGGGTTCTAATAAAATGAAAATCGGAAGCGAACTTCATTGACATTTTTTTAAGTCTCAGTATCAGAGACAGATTTATTTAGTTCTATACTTTAAGCATTTTAACTTCTA
This sequence comes from Udranomia orcinus, assembly GCA_018247775.1. Taxonomy (NCBI): domain Eukaryota; kingdom Metazoa; phylum Arthropoda; class Insecta; order Lepidoptera; family Hesperiidae; genus Udranomia; species Udranomia orcinus. The sequence continues at coordinate 590 of DWGW01001447.1, forward strand.
AGTAGCAAGGTTATATCAGTAGTTTATATAGAGATTTGTCCTTTTTGAGTTTTTCCTCAGAGTTTGGTCTAAAGTGACCTCAAGTCCAAACAGAAAGCAAACAGAAGCATCTTAGATTATAGCCATTATTAAACCATTACCACTTCTTATATACGAGAAAAACAAAATGCATAAAGATCGGTAACCCGGGTACATTCGTTAAGTACATTCGTATTCAGTAGCAAACAGTAGTTGATACAATTTCGTTTAAGCGTTAATAGAATTGGTCCGTTAGAAAATGGAGTAGTTTCAATTACGTTTTAATTGCCCCATTTAAGAGAATACTACACTAACTGATCGAATCCCAAGGAGGAATTTGTTATTGTTCTAATTAAAGTTAATTTACAAGGAGACAGGTGATCTACAATCTGGCAGCTGGGAACATTAACGACCTTCATTTAACTTCCGTCTAATTAATTTGTATGCAAATAGAATAGATGGCGTATGCACCTTGCGCTCAAATCACTATACATAGCATAAAAATATAATTCATTTTGTATATCGTTTGTAATGGAAGAAAATAATCATAAATTTGTATTGTTTATTAATTGGAAAGCGTTTAAAACAAGTTCTCTCGTAGTTTTATAAGTGTTTAAGCATAAATGGGGGAAACAAGATTGTTTGGAGGAGCTAATCATCATCATACTTAATGTTATAAATAGGAATGTTTTTTAGTTATGAGTTCGAAATTCATCTTTTAATTCTGCGTAAGCCATTAAGGTACGTTTTGTGTTGTGTTAGTGAACTTTAAATAGATAAATAATTACACAAACGTTCATGAAGTTGATTTTGTATACTTTTTATCAAGTTCGGACCATAGGAACCTTTTATGCTGAACTTGTTTCCGAGGAATAGAACAGATTAAACGCAAGTGCACCTGGAGTTAGAAGACAAGCAGGTCTATATAAAATATGACTTAAATCCCAAATCTGATAAAAATTCAGTCATAGATAACAAGAGATAATCGCGCTCCGGCGTTGTTATACTTGTAAATGACCTTAATATTGTCGTTTTACAAATCATAAATATTATGACATTGATAAGGTCGTTGGCAATATTTAGGATTGATAAAATTATTAAGTGTGCAATTGTTTGTAAGTATGTAGGTTCAACTATTATTACATCTTGCATACTCTTAAAATTATTTCACCACGTTATTTGAACAAAACACAAATAACAATTTATGTATGTTGTTACATACAACATAAATTGTTATTTGTGTTTCGTTTGGTTATCGGGTAATTATGATATTTCACCTTTGTATTAATTTCAAGGCTACTTTTAAGGTGGCTTACGCCAGAAACAGTCCTCTACGCACAACAACTTCAGCAATGTTCCATAGATACAGCAGTCATCAAGGAATAGATTTCGAGTTCTTGTGTGAAAATATAAAATAAATAATAAAATGCGCGTAAACCCGTAAAATCGAAGATATACTCAAACCTACATATAATGTTTGCAGATCGTGCGTGCAACATTGTATTGGAATTGTCTATGATAAGACTGATATGGGATGCATATATCTCCAGATAACGCGGTCGCGGTGGCATGTTCAGATGAATTTCGTAGTTTTCTGTTAAAACTGTGTATACCAGTTGGAAGGGATTTTGTGTAGAATAATTTAAAATGAATGTGTTATATTTAATGTTAGTGGGTTGGATAGGAGTGTGTACAGGAAGCAAGATATTGGTAGTATTCCCAGTTCCCGGAAAAAGTCATGGTATATTGGGGAACTCGGTAGTTAACATACTGCTGAATGCTGGTCACGAGGTATCAAATTTATTCATTACAACGATTTTGAAAAACAGGTGACGTTCTCTATTCTTACAGAAGAATCTATAATAAAAATTTAATCTAATGATTTGACCTCATTTCAATAATCTCATAATTCTTCCAGACGGCTTCACCATTCTGTGTTTTTGCTTCAACTTAGGAAAATTCACATTATAGCATTGTTATAAATGCATTTATGGTTTATGATTCGTAATTAGGACTGTTTTTAGATAATAACCATATTCAAGTGGAGTGAAGAATTGCAATAAAAGAAAAAAAAATACGTTCTATGCATTGATATCCGTTTTGCACATCACATTGCATATTTGACTATGTTTTGCATAATTCTTATGGTTTCGATTTTCTATGTGACTAAAATAACTTATATATTCAGGTAACCTTCGTATCACCATTTCCGCCGAAGACGTCTAGACCAGGGCTGAGGTACGTGAACATCTCCTCAGTCGCCGCTATGTTATCAGGTAATTATATTATATACTCGTATTTATGCTATAACCATAAAATAAGGTTCTGCAACATTGTAACTATCAACAGTTATCTGAACGTTGGGATGACTTGTTAAATGCATTTAAACGTTTATTGTAGTCGACTTCGTGTCTATAGAATAAAGAATTATGTACGAATTGGTGTCATCAAATTCAGTTCAGTGTAAAGTGTAATTCACATGTTTGCAAACATTTGGAGAATCATTGTGTCTAAATCTTCGAAATTCTGCAAATGTTCTCAACAATGTTTCTACTCTAATATTTAATATCCAATTCACAACTTAACTATGCACGTATCAGAAATATCTATTACGAGCATTTTAAGAGTGTTTAAATTTAATTTTAATAAATGGATAAATGAATAAACAATGAATATTATTTCCTCCGTCAAAAGATCGTTAATCTATCATTATTATCCGTTTCGTGGACATCAATACTCGCATTAAAAGAACAACAACAAAATACAAACACCTTGACCGAGAACAGAAATTACCACTCATAAAATTAAAATTGTTATTCATCTTAAAATTAATTATAATGGTTATAGTTTTATAGACAAATTCTATTCTCACTTTTTTATTGCCTCCAGGACAAAAACGTTTGAACATAGTGGAGCTGCATCAGAATCCACATCCAGTGCACCATGTGCAGCATGTGGGGCCGATGTTTGCGCAGAAGACGCTGGAGCACCCCGAGATGCAAGCACTGCTGCACGATCCCGAAGTCACCTTCGACGTGGTATTGGTCGAGTGGTTCTTCACAGGATTACTCGCACCGTGAGTATTTAATACAAATCAATGCACAATATTCTCCTGAAATAGGAAAAAATATAAGGTGTGACAGTTAGGTATGCCTTCCTTTTTTAAACATTAAAAAAAATGAAATATGATTTAATGAAACATAAATGATAAAATATGTTACTGCCATAGAAACTTTGAAAATGCCAGACAACTATGTATGTGACATCGTAATTATTACACCATCGTATGAACATCTGATCTGCAAATATTTTATAGCCGTTAATATATGTTTGTCCATCAAATGCTGGCTTTGATTTTTCCTCCTATAAATATTATAATCTTCCATTATTACGTAGCCGCTGGAAATCTTGTCTGTCATCATTTTTCTCTTATACGTTTCGCGGAGTGACGGCCGCCCACGTGCTCCAGACCTGTCTGTTCGAGTTTGCAGACATTTCCCTGTCATGAATCACGCCGCATTACGTTCAACGCTCGATTTAGATCATTTCATCTTTTCAGTTTGTAAACCTGAACCAATTAACAAATTTATCAACGTAAACGAAGCCAATTGTTAATTCGGTTTGTTTCAAATTCGGTCTTCTTATACGTATTATTATTCGAACAAAGACTAAACGCGATTTTGATATGGTTGCAGCCGAACTTACTAATGAGTAAGAAATTGTTTGAAATGAATGTCTAATTTTTAATAGTATTTACAAATATTTTAGTCCACTAAATCAGTAACCCATTTTGTTTGAAAAACACACAGGTTAGCAGAACTCTTCGAATGTCCACTGATCTGGTATCGGTCCACTGACCTCTGCTGGCAGTCCCTACGCGTGATGCACGAGGCCAGCAGTCCCACGTACAGCAGAGACTTGCACGTGGACGGACCCCGGGCCACACCCTACACCACTCCTGAGCGGCTTTACCAGATGTGGCTTCAAATTTACGTGACCGCTTGGACGTAGTGGGTATACGTACAGATTAACGCGCAGGATAAAGGAAATATTTAGCTTTTATTATTATTATTGTTCGTAATTTAAATCGAAAAACTTAACTAATAATATTTGTAAGGGAATACTTGACCCCGATGGAAACAATATACATAGGTATATAATATATTCGTGAAATATACGGTAGAAATTCCAGCGTACGATCGAGTATACAGAGAGCCATTTAGAATCAGAGGGAAGTTTTTGCCGGACTTTGATTCCCTCGTGTACAATGCTTCTTTGATGTTTGTCAATTCTCACCCGCCGCTCGGACAAAGGCTACCGCTACCGTTAAACGTGAAGAGTATTGGCGGACACCACATAGACCTAGCGGCTCCACCGCTTCCTAAGGTATATAATAAATTACTTTGCTTCCATTGCTGTTTCCAAAAGCTGGTTGTCCGTAAAAAGTAAATTCTAAATTGAATTATCTAACTAAATGCATCTTCAATGAGTGGCAACGTTCAAAATTGGTTCTTGCTGATGTTTCCAAAATACAAAAAACCATCTTTAGTTGTTTAAATCGGCTTCTTTACACCATTTTCCAAAGGATTTAAAGAGGATTATGGATCGATCGAAGCACGGCGTAATCTTCTTCAGCTTGGGCTCGATGTTGAAAGGCGAGGACCTCCCGCACCACATGAAGCGGTCGCTCGTCGAGCACTTCGCCCAGCTCAAGCAGACGGTCATATGGAAGTTGGAGGAAGAAATTGAAAATTTACCAACAAACGTTCACATCGTGGACTGGGTCCCACAGCTGAGCCTCCTAAGTAAGAATCTTGCGGTTAGAAGACATGTGATACGATTTTTTATTCTTATTCTCATTACTTGTCACACACAAAGACCCAGACAAATGATGAGAATAAGAATAAAGCAAAGCATAAAAGTACAGCACATACTTTACTTTGTAAGAGCGAATAATCGAATCGAATAATAAGAGAAATAATCTCTATGTATAATAATCAATTATTATTATTATGCATAGACTAGGAGTCACATTTTAATAGTGGTAGATGGTTTAAGATTTGTACTACGTATGAATATGACATAATGCCTTCTTTTCAGATCATACAAATACAGTCTTATTGATTACACATGGTGGAAGTCTCTCGATCTTGGAAGCCACGCAGTTTGGAATTCCTATTATAGCAATACCTACCTTCGGGGACCAGTTCGCTAGTGCAGACTATGCTGTGCAGAGAGGAGCTGGTATCAAAGTAGACTTCTCAGAAAATTTACCTCGAGACCTTGGGGAAGCTATCGATAATATTCTGGAAAATAAAAGGTGAACTTGAAGCTTTTCTAACCTATTATCCTTAATTACTGTTAAGACATATGTACCTACATACAAATATTTTTGCACTTTAATATATTCGTCGTATTTGTGATCCGCCGATCACATCGCACCGTCAACGGAAAACTAAATGAAATATACAGAAAGCCGACATTAAAATTAACCAAAGAACTTCTTTATTCTTGTCGGGCACGAACTTTATCTGTTAAGATCTTTCAGGTAAATTCAATGATGAAACTTTTATTTCCAGTTATGAAACAAACGCAAAGGTTGCTTCAATAATGTTCCGTCATCGTATCGCTTCGCCATCGACGGAACTTAACCATTGGGTGGAATTAGTCATACAAACCGGGGGAGCCGAGCTGCTGCGCTCACCAGCGCTGCAAGTGTCTACTCCTGACCGACTTTACTTGGATATTGTCTTTCTACTTATCTTGTTACTGTGGTTCCTAACTAAAGTGGTTAAAGTTATAAAAATTCACCTCAAATCTAGTGACGACTTGGAAAAGAAGAATAATTAATTATTAAAACATAATAAGTGTTGTTTGCTTCGAATTATTTCGAAATATCTTTTGCACTCCTGTGTGACCAACGCTGATACAACCACCCGTTTAATGTTTATATTGACATGATACGAGTATGAAAATAAATTTAAAAAAATTTAATAGTTGTGATTAGAAATTTTTATAAAAACCTATATCAAAAACATGAATCGCGAAGGCGCTGGAGCGTAAAATAACGTAAACAGTTACTCCTACAAACTTGACACAAATAAAATGGGGTCACGATACCAACTTCCGTTGCTTTTCGCCAAACCTATAATTATTTGGTCCGTTATTCAATTATAGGCTACTGCAGAGTTACGAGAAGCTCCGATATCATCTGTTCTACAGCTGCATACGTGATAATTGACTAAACGTCAAAAATACTACTAAATAAAAGCTATATATAAGTGTTTTTACATCAATTCATTAATTTTGACATTTTTAAGACACCAAAAAAGATCATCCGATGTATTATAATACAACAACAAAACTCCCTTCGATACGAATAGAGAATTATTAGTTAGAAAACTATAAACCACAACACGTACCGTATTTATATCACCTAAAAGGCGTGTATCAACTAGGTCTTGTACAGTCTCAAAACAGGAGACGAATTCCGGCAGCCGAAGGCCCAATCGATAGAAGCCATGATTGACAAGACTTATTGCTCACCATTTTGATTTCGATCTAAATTAATCGTCGTTTACGCCATCAAGAGGCCCATTCCACTAACAAACTAAATTTACATCAAACTCCCTAAATGCTTCCCTTTGCCCTTGCTTCTTCAAGTTCCTTGCCTTTTCTTATTAAATAAAATCCTTAGTATAAAGCGAATAATGAGTAAATCGATAGTATTTGCAAGCTGATTATATATGGAAATAACGCAGAAAAGGAGTAAGAGCAAAAGCTTCATTAGCATTAGCTTCTCCCAAACGACTAAGAAAACAACGTGGGTTAATATAATAATAATACAGAGCAAGAAAATATCTCGCACTATTTTTCTATTGCCTATGTATAAATATTTCATTATTGATTTGATGATTGCTATAAATTATTTTTTTATTATTAACAGTCATGAAGCAAAATATAAGCAGTATTAAATTGTAACGTCGTCTGCTTCACTCCAACTGACTGAATGTCTAAACTTTAGACATTCAGTCATTTGGATTGCTTTAGACTCTAAAGCAATCCATTGATGGGAAAAGTTAATGCGTAAAGAATGTTGCGAATGTTTCATAAAGTTTATAATGAATGACTCGACTTTACAAGGATTCATAACCAATAAGTTCGAAGAGTACACGTCAGAAACTCAGTGGAAATTAATGCATGGGCATAATACATATCGACGCCTGAAAGGGTAAATTTCCTAAGCGACATTAGGCAACTTTATAAAAGAGCCATTGAACGTTTGGAAAATAAATTAAAAACCATTAAAAATTATCTAATAATTCTACTGCTATAATTCCAGTGGTTCTTAGATATTATTTGCATCAGATTATAGATGTGATTAAAATATCAATAAAGCTAAAAATGTCACTTAGTTAATTTTTCCTTTCAAGCGTATAAGCGTATACATTTCACGTGAAACCTTAAGTATTTCAGAAAGGAACTTTAAAATACTGAACGTAAACGAAAACGTTATGTAATGATTTACATTGCTTTGTTTTCTATTGGCTTACAATTATTTTCCATCCCACTGCTTTGCTTAAACAAACAAAAGGTTTCTTCAGTTAAATCTAGTCGAGATATGCATAAATCATAAGCATATTCATAATAAAAATATAAAAAAATACCTTAATATCAAATATATTTAATGATGTTAACTTTAAAATTAAACATCCCCAAGCTGTATTACATTGACCATGTTGCAATTACATCTAATACTTAAATCTAATAATGTACTTTGTGTTTATATTTCGATTTTATTAGAAGCTGATTTTACCGCGGACGAGTGTGCGACGGTTACGAACGTGAACCCGAAGCGAGGTCATCTCAGGAATCGTAACTGTCACCAGTGAGTGAGACGAATCGGGTATTTTCGATTTGGCGCCGATATTATTTCTGGAGCTAAATCATCTGCGATTAAATTGAGACAAAAAAATAATATTAAAAAATGTCAGCAATCTATGAATTTAAGAACAAACATCGCCGCAATCGATTCATTGCTTATTTTTTGATATAATGTTGTAAATATACAGATATATGAAGATACAAACACACACACACATAGTAAACAGCAGTTTTTTTGTTAATATTACCTTATTACCTGTTAATTAGTTATTAACAATTTTAATAACTAATCGATTGTATCTAGAAACAAATATTTAGATTTTAAGGTCATAAAAGGTCAACATCACAAATTTCTTAAAAAAGGATCCCGTGTATTGCCCATATCAGATGAGCGAGGTTATTTTACTCAATTCCCGCTGGTTTATTTTTAAAGTCGATAATTATATTTACAGCGGATGTCGCCCACGCGAGATGCGTTTAACCTTCATCTCGTAATTATTGGTTGCGGCTATCAGCTGTACTCGGAAACCCGGCGTCTAGGTCGCATGCCAGGGCAAATTGACTAGGCCCGATGACATACGCATCAGCCCAATTAACTAGTAATTATATTATGACCATAATTAGGTACCTAAGTAGAATACTTAGTGTTATTAAAGTAAATCTGGCTTACCAACACATTCAGGCATACGTGAAAAGAAAAAAATATATACTATTGTATCTATTATGTTTTTAAACAATGCGTATTGGAAATTTGAAAATCCAGTTAATCAAATAATATATACATACAGCCGTTACCTACAAAACTTATTGTTCGAAAATGTAAAGGAAAAAATATGTAGTGTAAGCATTATTATTGTTTGCGTTTTACGTTTTTATTATGTTACATAAGAAAATTAAAACATACATATAATCTGAAATAAACATAAAACATTTAATGTCAAATGCTCTCATATAATAATATTGAATCAAAGTTAGACTCGATCGAGATTTGTTGGTAAATCGCAATAAACAACCTATATTCCGTGAAGTTCTCAAGTTGAGTCAAGAACTTTGAGTTTAAGTCTGTCTATATTTATACAATTTCGTGTCACTCGTTTCGATACACTTTGAAAAAAAAGTATAACAACTTTTTGTGAAAAAAGAAAACATGCAAAACAAGACAAAATCACCGCATTGTGAACAGCAATATTATACTAAGCTATTTTTATGTTCACTTGTTTTAGATATTATGTGAAAACCAAACGTGTCTATAAAATTAGTTTGAAATGAGAATTTATATAGAAATTCAAACTGTATCCCCAGTAAAGCGAAAACTAGTGCAAAAAGTGAATAACCGAAGTTGATCCCACTGCGCCTCGATCAAGTCGAGTTAATTCAAAACGAGATAAACTTTTGCACGCTGAAAATTATGCAATCCTAGTCTATTTCGGAATACACGTGTCATCATAAATTGAACCAGGTGACCCTTACAGATTTCATACGAAAATGTTCTATTCGTTGTAGTCTTAGTAGTTCATAATACTGCAACTAACAAACAAGGCATAAATAATTCTCTTGACACAAGAATATTGGGTGGTATATTATTATTTCAAATTATAAAGAATTGAATAGGCAACGATGGTGAAGTTATGTAGAGTACCTAAACTTTGCATAATTTCTTCTTTGTTTTTGTGCCAAAGGCATTTCTTTTTTTTTTGTTTTGATTGTTTTTGTCTTATAAGTTTTTTTTTTGTTTTGATGAGTTGTTGTATATTCTTCGCTTTATTTGATTATATTTTCAATTACGAGTGGGTTATTATTATTTATTAGACTGTAATTTGATTACGATTAATTGAAATTTATAATTTAAACTGCTTCTTTGCGAAGGTTTAGGAAACTGATTTGAGGAAGGAAAGTAGTCCAAGATCATTGTTTAGCCACACAAACCACGAACTCAAATTCAATTAGATCTATGCTATATGGAGCGAAAGATAGTATTTCCGTAACGATAGATGAGTTTACGATCGATTTGGCGCTCACTTCGCTTTTCTGGACTTGTTCTACGAATTTCGAAAATTTGATCTTATTTACAGCGTATTGAGCCAAGTTAATACATGTCGGATCATTCTCCTCCATATAATAAATGTATAAAAGACCGTTATTTTTATTTTGTTTTATAACAATATAAATACAATAATGCATATAGATAAGTCATACACAAGTACAGTTTCCACTAATTACAATACTTAATATAAATGTACATTTTAGAGTTTTCGCTTCATTTTATCAAAATCATGAGAATCTTAAAATACACATACGTCTACTACAACAAAAAACTCGTCATGCTATATTATTAACTAAATAACAGGTCTATAACGAGAAAAGAAATGACTAATCATTCCACAAAATTTCCTAATTATGTGTGTTTAGGAAGTACATATTTATTTAGTATCAATAATTGCTGGGTAAATTCTGGTAAAAGCGAAACGTTTCGCAGTATTTAAGTATTTAGGCAATGATTTGTAAGTATTAACAGAAAATAAACGATTAAAGCCGACTAGGCGATCTGTTGTATGAGTGTATAAACAGAACTCGATGATTATGCCCAGAGATCAAATCTATACGTCTTCGGAGAAATTCTTGGCAAATGAACAAACGATTCCAATTATTTATTTAGTAGATTCAGTTTATGTCAATGTGTCTTACGTAAAGAAAAACAAAAGTTTAACAATAAAATTGACAGAAGTAGGCAGACTATTTTGAAAATAATATGGACGTACTTCCTGAGTGATTTCATAACAGCTTCGGTCACTTATTGTCGTAACAACTCTCACTTTTACTTGAGTACTTGATTAAAAGCGGAGTAAAAGTGAAGATAG
>DWGW01001448.1:0-11345 GCA_018247775.1 Udranomia orcinus
TATGGCTATCATAAAATATCTTTTTATTCTAACCTCAAGCGGTCATGCATTTCGCAGACTTAAAGGCATCCTATTAAAATACAAGAAAATTATACTCACAACAACCTGTATGTGTGCTTTAATTCATTTGTTTTTGAAGACCTTTAAAACTCGTAGTGGGTGTGTTTCGAGTGGCGAGGAACCTGTTAGACTATATGAGTCACTAACCGCCAAATCCTTTTATTTCTCTACCGTATGATCAAATGTCAACTAAATGTCATTTAGCATCTTTTATACATTTCGTTTTCTAGATTATCTTTATACTTATCATTAAATAAAAATAGCATTTTTTATCTTTTACCTTTGGTTGTTGGTTAGCTAATATTTAATCTGTGCAAAACGTCTGCTATAGCCACAGACTATAGATTTACATGTGTGTATGGTTTAAAATAACCACATTTAAACCGCTTACATACAAGTGCCCATGGATCGAATAATTGTTCTGGGCGTGAATCGTATCCGATTCGACCTGCGATTTCAGTCAGGGTCATTAACACTATTAAACTCTAGGTGAAGGTGTCTGTCAGGTTAATACGAGAAGAAATTATTTTTGTCACTCGCTTCTAATCTTAACATCATATGAAAATTGAAAGTTGTAAATTTTATACACAATATGTTTATAAGTTAATTTTGTAATTTTAGCTCTATGTAAACAATATAGATAGTTCTTTGGTTGTCTGTTTATAGATATGACTTCCTTGAGAAAGGGGGAGCTCGATTCCCCTAAATATCTCGACTCCACTCTTTTAATATGTTACATCATATAATCAATGCCCAAGAGGAACGTTGATTACATTCTTCTCTCTTCTTGTTACTTCTTAATCATTATGCTTGTATTGAATAATATGTGATTCTTTGTGGTGCACAATAAAGTGTATTTGTATCTCGACTTTTTACTAATTCAACATTCGTTGCTGTCTGTCGTGTGCTATCTTTATTATCTATATACACGTGTCTGTATGCTTATAGATATTACCAAATACTAACATTGTATTATAAGATATTGCGTGATCTTTGACGTCATGAATACTTTTATCTTAGTATCACACAACAATCATACGAAGGTGGCGAATTAATAAAAGTCGTATGTTTTAATATTTTTTTCATCGTTAACTTATACTTGATTAATTTCTAAAATAACAACACACTAGATGAACTTCTCTAATCTTAGCACACAAAGTAAAACACATTTAGCATTGTTTTTACTTACTTTTCCCGTAGAAGTTTCTTGATGAGTGACATTTCGTAGAAATTGATTCGTTTGGCATATTTAACTATACACTAATATGTACTATCGGTGTATGTGACTTGGCAAATTATCAAAAACGTGGCATTGGGAGGATATGACGACAATACACAACTCTCATAGCCCAAACTTGGCTATGAAATATTCGCTCATCGTTCATTTATACATTTGGGCGATCGAGAGTAAGACAAATTGATACAGTCATGTGGTAATTTTTTATTAATTTTTTATCTTTTTAATTAATTGGTAAACGAATATATCATAAACATAGATTAAAAATTTTAGATTTAGCTTTAGAAAAATAGCTTTAAAAGCGATTGATTTAATAGTAACATTTAGTTTGATTTTTTAAACTCTAATATTCTTATTGTGCTTATAATTCTTTAGTTCTTTAATAGTATTACTGATTGGACATACACTTGTCACATGGATTATAGTAAAATGGAGATACATATTTAATAATAGAAGCGAACTTTGGTATCACTCCAATAATTGCGTCAAATTAATTTACGCGTAACATTTGATTAGGTTAGAAAGTTGATGAACATGTTTTAACCTTTAAAAGGTTATCCCAGTTTATTTTTTAGTTTTTGTTATTGTTGTTTATGCACAATAAAGAGTTGTATTGTATCTTAATTGGTTTGTTTTATTCTCTTTTCAGTTATTTCACGTCGCCCTTCGAGCCCGTAGAGGATTCGTCCAGTCGATCGTGGTTGACGATGGCTCTGCTCGGCTTCAAGAAAGATCTAACTACTTCCACGTCCACGTTAGCTGAAGAGGAAATCATTGAAAATAGATTGCAAAGTAAGTTGTTGTCAAAATGTTTGGTTTTGGGTTAAAGTGTTCATATTTATTATATTTATAGTAAAATAATTATAAAGCATTTAGTAGACTCATATTTTTAATGTCTGTTGTATAAGTTATAAATTACTATAACAAAAATATTTGCGTTAAAATTACTATTTCAACATAATTTAAAAATATACTTTAGTAATAATATTAATATTATCGTGTATGCGCGAGCGAGCGATGACGAGCGAGCGAACAGATAACTTAAATTGTTTATAAATATTGTAAGAATTTATGAATCTTTTCATAATAATAAGACAATGTCAATTTGGTCTCAATTTTAAAATATTTAGTAATGTTTGCTCACGTAACAAGATAAAAAATTACTTCATAGCTATGAAATATTTATAAAAGCTATCATCTATCATGTTTTATTAATTCGCTTTAGGTTCTTGGAAAAATTTAAAAATTATTTCACCTAAACAACTTAATTTCAATTAGTGATATTTTAAATTCAGTTTAGTTTATGCGAAAAATCTTTGGGTTTTTAAAATAAATAAATTAAATTAAAAAAACTAGGTTAAAAATTTATTTTTTTTAAAATTTGATAAAGTGTTTATCTCTCACTCACTCACGTGTATTATTTTCGTCTTCAGGTGGAACCCTCGCAGAGTCTGTCGAAAGCCTCGGCCCCGCTCCCAGGAAGGAACCCAAGCTGGTGGTGGCCGAGGTCCAGACCAAGCCGCCCAAACCGGCGCACGCCTTCCGACCGCGGCCCTCGGAGCTGCGGGAAATGAACTTCTGGTCACCTACGTCCATGTGAACTGGCAACTCGACAAGTCCGGGCAAAGATATCGTATACGTGTAAATGGAGTGTCGAATTTAAATAAAAAATAAACTCATCTTAGCATTACACTGATCTTATGCTATGCTTCACCGTCGATTCGAATCAAAGGAGTATAACTGCTAACTTTATACTGTTTCTCCGAGTTTTGTCATATTTTTGGCGCATTATGTTAGTGTTTAGTACGACGGGCTTACATAATACGAGTATTACAAATTGATCATGTTTGCGTCATACTTGTTCCGCCTGTATCATGTAGACGTACCCGATATCTTTGTTGTTGTATTTATTTCGGCTACTTCGAATTATGTTGAAAAGTTTAAAAAATGGCAATTATTGGAATGGAATTGGATGATGAAAGACTCTTCGTTATTCTACGCTCTGCGCTTTATCGCCAAAGGATTATTGCTTTGAGAAGATAAGAAATTCATAAGTATAATTTGCTACGTAACATCATTATGATGTTTGAAAACGCTTATGATTTAAAAGTATAAATTTTACATAAGTATCGCATTTAATATATTCACATGTTTATCAAAATAATTCGAAAGGAGTGATATACAAATTTGTGAATATAATATGCAAAAGCTTGCCATTGTTGACGACGCGAGAAGCGTTTATACTGAATCTCGTAGTAATAATTGATTACAATTTCTATTGACATATTGCGAGAGCTAGAATAAATTTGATCTCATTTGTGTGTTTTCAATATACGTATGATGAAATGTAACATCTATGTCTGGTTCGACTACGGTGTTTCAGTTTATACATATAAGAAATAAATTATGATTTGTTTTATGTATGAAAAGGTAGAAAAACGTTTTAAAATGCAAAAGTCTTCGAAGATCCTTCCTTTACAAAAGACAAATAGTTAATAACGGGAAGATGAAATGAATTACATTTTTTTTTCAATAATTGCAAAAAAATAAGATAATCGAAGTAGTCGAATTCTAATATAAGTTGTATATTTTGTAAGGTTTCGACGCTGCAGAAGACCAATCAGTATTCACATTCGCTAGAGATTTCTCTGCATTAATATAAGATAAAGCATAGATGACATCATTGCATTATAAGTGATAAGCCCTACTTATTCTCTTTACTTTGTTCAAAATTGTATTATTCAGTTATTATCAGCGAAGAGTCAGATTTTTCCGTAGATAATTAAATGTTAATTTAGTGATAATATCTTTAGATAATGATATGATTTAATTAAATGCGCAAATGGATTTGTTTCACGTGTTATAACGATTTTGTCATAATATCAGATTATTTAATTGATATAGTGTAATTAAATTTTCACCGATAACAACATTCAGTTTAGTAGGAAATAAAAAAAATTAGGTAAACGGTACAATGCATCGTAACATTTCTTCCTATAAATGGTAGAGGAAAAATAGGGTCGTTCTTAAATATTCCATTAATATTAAGTTTTTCGTGTTATTTATAATGTTTTGCGATTGTATTTTGTGTAAACATCACTCAAGTTTAAGTTTAGTCAAGACTAAGCTTACAATAGCTTTGTTTTATTTATAACCACATGATAAGTATTTGTCGATTTTTCAAGTAATTTAAATTAAGAAACGAGAATTTGCAACGGACGAAAGTAAAAATATGTATGTTTAGCTCTAACTCTATAAAAGAATATATGTTTTGTGTGTTGAAATATTTGTTTTTTTTGTCAATATTGGTACATATATTGGTAAATGCAAGAGAGCGGTTCAATAAAAATGTTGTCAGCCGCTAGAGAATACATTTGAGGGTAGTGTTTGAAACTTTGTCGTCGTATGTCCAGAGTGTTTGTCCTAAAGTATGTTGGTTGTAAGGTAATACAGGTTTATACAGTTCAAAATAGAAATTACTGTTCCTGCATTATTTAACTGTTCTTACTTAATCTGACATTAACATAGCATTGTAGCCGGTTTCCATTGTAATATTATTTATATTTATTTTAGTTAAACGAGTAGGGAATTTATCGAGAGCAGAAATGTAGGTATAATAAATGAAATTCATACTTTCGCACATATTTTCTTAATAACTATGTATTTACAGAGCTCATTAACAAATAACTTTTGTATAAAAATAAAATAAATGATTCTTCCTCACAGTTCGTGTATCATTTTTATGTCCCTACAGAAGTAGTTTTAAAAGTAGTCTGCATCCAACTGATAGTCGCTTAAGACTTTTTGTAATTAGATACTGGACAACCTCCAGTTGATTAAGAGAAAGAGGAGGAAACTGAGAGGAACTGGGAAGAAGGAGGTTGTCCTATTAACATTCATTTATAAATTTACCTATTCATAATTATATTGAATGCTGAATTCATAAATTTATTTTATAATCACGGTTATTATCCTATTCTATTCGTGTATATTTCTCCTTATCACACATAATAATGTAAAAATAATAATAAAATGATCTCTGCCGTTGCGAAAGTGTCTAAGGTGCTTAATAAATCATTCTATTGGCAACTATCTATGAGAGGAGAGTTATGGAAAGTTATCAAATGCACTTCATGCTTTTTACTTTGAATTGAATTGTTCTGTTAAGAACCTAAATTTAATTATATTTTTTTTTTCAGGTGATCAATTGATATTGATTGTTTGACCTTTTATTGCTTGATTATAAACTCTTTGTAATTAAAAACTATTTTCCATTTTTAGCTATTAAAGCGTATTTTTAAAGTTTTTTAAAACTATTATTTAATTTTAACACTTCAAATATAAGTTACTTGAGGGGTTAATAAAATAAGGCTTAAATTGATTAAAAATATTCACAACTACTATTTTACTATGCGTTTACGATCGTGAGTCACATCTATATCATTTGAAATATAAGATTTGTTTTCTTAACGTCGTATACTCGTATGAAGCTAATTGAATAAATACGATGACAAGACTAGGTTGAGAATGAACGAAAACCATGAATTAAACAATAATATAGCTCAATCCGGTCTTGGATTCTCTTGAGAATCCAAAATCGAAACACTTAATTCCGTCAGACTACATATTCGAGTAAAAGTATTCAAAAGATCTTCTTAATTTTTAGGACATTGCCGCCTAAAATTGTTTTTTTTTCTTTTTTCTTTTCCTTTTTTTTTTCTCTTTTTTTTCCTTCCCTAGCTAACTAATACATGAATGTCCCTAATTCCCTAGCTAACTTAAAACTAACTTATAAGCTAATTAAAAGCTACTGGGAGCATAGGAACAGGAATGTAAAGATGCAAGATGAAAGGATGTAAGCCTAAAATTGTGTATTCGTTCTGTAGTCTGTTATAGGAATGCAGCGTGAAATTCCTATGATTTTAATATGTGGTGGCGGTGGTTTTCTACTGTTTTATAAAATGAATAAGTTAATACTTAATATGGACATTAAAAAAAGTCATATAATCACACTGAATAGCTATTAAAATAAACATTGAAATAAATAAATTCTGCTATGTTTATATAGTTTTTTACTGCTTACTAACCCTGCAACTTGTTTACGACTGCGTGCTACTAAATATCACCTCGTTAATAACTCGTGATAAAAACATTGTCTGGAAACGAGCTTTTTATTTCATTTTTGTAACAAACAAAGCTCTAAGTAATCTGGTCGCGTGACGGAAGCTCATGTACATTTTATGATTGCCCAAGCATTTACCCAGTTTCGTTATCGTTACTATGCTGTGACTTAAAGCTTTTAACCTCGCTACTTCACTTTGCTCACTTCGACTTCTTGTTGGGGTAATTCTAAGACTCGCGTTTTTTTTATCATTAACCGACTTCAATAAAGGAGGAGGTTTAATGTTCGACGTTTTTTATGTAATTTTGTGGTAGCAAAGGAGCAGCAGTCCACCCGATGGTGTCTGTCTGTGCTGTCCATGGACATCTGATATCAACCCTAGACAAGACCAATTCCTTCTGAGCTGAAAGCTTAGCTTAAGTATGCCTCAATTACCACACCCGTCAAACTAAAACACTGCACCAAAATAGTGCTGTTATAAGGCAGAAATAGGTGTTTAGTTCGAGGTTCACTATATATTTTTTGTATGTAGCCTATGTCCATCGATTCGTCTTTTGTGAAACGATGTTAATTGTATTTTGTTTTTCTATTTAATTAGGATATTACTTCATGTTGTTTGTATTATATTACAAACGCATCCGTAAAAGCGTTTAAGCAGTAAAATCACTTCTCTTTACACTAACAGGAACGCTTAAAGCAGAATAGTCGAGTTATACTAAGCATAACCAACTTTTACGTGCTTTTACATGTAAAAAAAGTCACGCAATCACGGCATTCATAATACACGCAACGTTTACGTAAAACTTATTGACGTTTTTTATAATAAATATAATTAACGCTTTGTATGTTCATTTTACTTTTATTTTTTTTTAAATGGTTCTATTTATATATTTAGGTCAAATTTACTAATTGAAGTTTGACCCAATTTCTGTTGACAGATTAATCTGATAAATTCTGAAATCTTTCCTTCTGATGACAATATAACTTAATAGGTACATTATGTATCATTGTAAGTCCAAGATGCCTGCTGTTATAAAATGGCGGGTATTTTGTTTAGAAATTCTGTTTACACTTGAATATTCGGTCTAATTATTTGTATTTGTTGTTTTTTTATACAGTAACGTCGCATTGAGAACAAAAAAGCTGTCATTCGGTGGTTTAAGCAAATTACTGTAGTATGATTTAACATTCAATTAAAATTACTTAATAGGTTCCTAAAACAATATTCCTTAATTATTTATTATGAAAAATATTGGAAATCGCTCTTGTCTTTAGACATTAAATTTAGTCGTTATATCTTCTAATTCATGTATAGTTTTTAAGTGTAAGCTACCGATCTATTTTGAGAGAAGTTAGTAAAAGCAATTCTAGAAGAATAAAGAGGATCCAAAATCGTGGCATAGACAAAAAGATACATCTTTTTACATCATTCATTATTTTTTAAAGACACGATGGGTTTCGTGATTTTAAATAGCGTTTAAATCACCTCGAAGGACCCTTGTTTTCTCACAATTTCCTTTCCGACTTTTTAATTAGTCTCGTTTCATTACTCAAATCGGATTTGCATTCGCGCCCGTGGCTCTTAAGAACAGCCTAATTTTTGTCGTCGGCAAAAAACGACTTGGAGAATGAATTTAAGTTTTTTTGTTACGAGTAAAGTGACTTGAGATGTTACTTATAATAATCTGAAGACTTTTGCGACTCGACAATTTAAAAAATAACCATTGCGGAGTTTAGGTCAGAGATTATAATTAACTAAATGAAAGCTATAGTATTATTTAAGTACATAACATTTGTTTGTTAACTTAAGCACTTTTTTTTGTTATCTTTAATACATATTTTGTAATGTGAACGAGAATACCTAATAAATGAACTGTAAAAACATTATCTTTTTGCGTATTTGTTATTCCATAAGAGTTATTAAATCCTATGTAGGTATATCGTGTATAAAATAATATAAGGATATACATATAATTTATTGTTTTTTTCAATTTTGAAAATACGCAACGACATAAGGATATTAATATGAATTGTTTTACGTTAGAATTAATTTTTATGTAATTGTGGGGCATTTTATATAATTGTGTACTATTATTTATAATTAATATACGTACATATTTACAAAGCCAAGCTCTTCCGACATAGAGTTTCTTTTTTATACTATAAATATGAAATATACACTACATTAGATCCCTAAATATGTTTTACGAGTTAGCCACCTGTTGTTTCGCAGCATTAAAAGTAGCTACAACGTACGAACTCGCTCTATAAAATATAATATAAAATGACTCCAGGGCTTTTAGTTTAAAAGTATGAAAGTTTAATCCATAATTTATAAGCAAGTTTGAAACCTGTATAATCAAAGCAGTTTGAAGATAAGAAACTTAAACATTTTTATGAATACTTATTTGTAAAGTAGATTGCTAGTTCGGATAATACGGTAGTTTTGTTTTCGTCTATACTATAATTATTTATATTTTTTACTACCCCGCTTTTAGTGCACTTCGTGAAACATAAGTGTGGTCCACATGCGAGGTTTAATAAAATCGTATATATTTACAAGATATTATCTTGTTTATGGCTATAGTAGATACACATTAGACTTCTTATAGGTAGAGACGATCGGTCGAGATCATTGACGTCTTACCTTTATATAAATAAATAAATAAATAGATTAATGTATATGTATTGTATCTTGATACAAATTATATGAATTTAAAATTAATTATATTTATCTTAACAATTGTATATTTCTTAATCATTTAACCATGTGTCTATGATTACAAACAGGACCGTTAATGTTATGTAAATATACTTGCAAGTTCTCTAATGGTCTTTGCACTATTGGCTATTTGTTTTAAATCCATGCCAGTGTGTATGTAGTTCTTCAATATTAATGTACATAAGTATAATGTTAAAAGGAAATTGATTTTTAGTTACTTGCTTATTAAATCTGTTGTTATTACTTACTTATTAAGTTAATCTAGATTTATGAAAAATTCTAATGATATATTAAAATTAGTAAAATATATTTATATTTCTCAACAATAATTTCTAGGACATTACCTACTAATAAAAACACATTCGTTTTATTATTTACAAAGTTACTTTAGCTAACACAAATAATTTTGGATTAAAATTTACAATAAATCACCACCATTTCTGTACTTAATTTTCTTCTCAAAATCAGAATAAGAAGAAGCAAATATCCAGTACTCTGCTCAATATATATTTTTATAGGCTATATGCATTGGTGTACTGTGCACTTTTGGTGCATACTTTAGAGACAAGATTTGATAAATTTATCACAGAAAATGTTGTACCTAGTTATAAATCAATGTGTAAAATAATTACAATGCAAGGTGTACTTTAAGTTGAAGTTGAATATTTTAGCAGCCCACATTCTTAGTATAATAGGAATTTGATTGCAGAACTCTTGTACATAAACTACCGGCAGAAAAAATCTATTGTTACCAACCATCAGAAGTCATATTTTTATTGTATAAAGGATTTATTTTTAAAAATTCAACCAACACCAATTTTATTTTACACATGATTTATATTTACAAGAAATAAACTGAATCACACAAAAAGTTCAAAGGTGATTTTAGTGACAATAGTTCTACTTGCTTTACACCTAAATAGGATACTGTAAATTTAAAAAAATGTTTGAGGTGGTTGTAATAAATATGCAGAAAGGATGGTTTTTCCTACTGCATTCTAAGTGGGAATTTACACCATAATGATAGAAACATAACATTATATATGAAATTTTACAGAATCCATATTTGTTTTGTTAAAAGTGATTTGCGATTATTTAACAAATCGAAAGCTTTAAATAAATAATGCAAGAGCTTGTTCTAAATAAACATTCACCTCATATTCGGCGCCATTCTTCTTACTTTTAGAATTCACCGGGGGCATTGTAGTCCGTTTTATTACACTCTCGATGAAATCAAAGATGACACTAATTTCTGCATGAAACTATTTACATTTTGAATACATTAATTTGCACTTTTACAGTCACAATACGAAACGCCGAAAATTTTACATACGTTCGAAATGAATGAATACGATTTTATGACTTAACTTGACAGCAACAATGGCATTTGACGGCTTGACGGCAGTCATGATGCCATAGACATTATTCTATTATTTATGCATGGTGAGAAAAGAAAGTAAATACCGTAAATCGGGGAGAACTTCAAGAAATTAGAATCAATTTCTCAATTTCTAAAGAATTTAACGGGTTTTTCTCTGTTATTTAAGTGTTTAACACTCTTAATCCTTGGTATCTTCGCATATCAAATATAACCGAACCGAAGAACAGACTTTCGATTTGATCAAAAAATGCAAAAATTGGTGCGTTTTCTACTCTTCTGCTAAACGAGGTGATTATAGAACTTGTTGAAACGTGAATAGGATGAATAGGGAAATTTAATAGGGTTGGCCCTAAAGTAATCAGTTTCCTTCCTGTAATAAGTTATATCACCAATTATGATTGACATGTATTAGTTGCATTCAAAAATGATTTTTTTATCTGCATAACGAAGGAAACTTTTTTAAATAATTATGCTTTATTGAAGTATTATTTGTGTTCACAAAAGTTAATTATCGTAAAATAATGGAATTTATATTTAGATAACATTGAATCAATAGTGAACGTTAATTTTTTCTTTCGTGATAATTTCGTGATTTCATGATATTAAATGATAATTGAGTGGTAAAATAATAGTTCTATTTTTTAGGAATGTAATATACATAAAATAAAAATAAAACACTAAGGTTTTTACTTGAATTGTTTCATGTAATTAATATCGGATACATATTATTACACATTCAACAATAAACATTAAAGTTTTGTACACAACATTCATTAATTTATAGTTATTCCATCAACGTTCGTAATTTTAGTACAAATATAAC
>DWGW01001449.1:0-11343 GCA_018247775.1 Udranomia orcinus
ACATTCCTTGAATTTCGATTGGAACAAAATAGGAAGTAAGATTTATTATTGCATTCAATCTTGATAATTGAATGCAATAATAAATCTTACTTTCTATTTTGTTCCAATCGAAATTCAAGGAATGTTTTCAGATCGTTTAGACCTGGTTGATTGTGTGTCAAGTACCAATCTTCAGTGCTTAGTTTGTCGAGCCATTTTCGCAATTTCGGGTACTTCTCATCAATGGGCACAGCCAAGTTTAAAGACGACACTGTTGTCACACACGATGCATCTGCTATGGTGAACTGCTCACCCGCCAGAAAGGAACTTTTTTCAAGATACTTCTCTAGAAAACCGTACGCCTCTTCCACATCAGCAAATTGCTTCTCATCAACATTTGGCGCGTTCTCGTACACAATCGATTTTATGATGACAATCAGTCTTGGGAAGAGTATCGACGCATCCAAAAAAAGTCTCTGATTCACAATTGCTCTTTGCTGGACTTCAGCTGGATACAGTTCGGAGCCCTTATCGCCACCGTATTTAGAGATCAGGTAGATAATGATAGCATGGCTGTCGGCGAGAATGAACTCTCCATCTTCTAGCAGAGGCACTGTGTGCATGGGATTCTTTGCGACGTACTCCGGCTTGAAGTGTTCTTTGAGGGCTAGATTCACTTCCTTGGTCTCAATTTCTAGGCCTAGCAGCTCAGCTGCCACAAGCACGGCCCGGGCTGGTGGGCTCACATTTATTTTGTGCAAAACGATCGGCATATTGTCTGTCTTCGTTGGTACTTGGTTTGCAACTAAAATTGGAAACATTGTATTACGAGCCAATTTTATTATCGCTAATAAATTTTGATAAGAAATTGATAGATTTTGTAAAGGATGATGTTATGTTTGAAATTATTGCTTATTACTTTAACAACACATATCACGCGATTGCTGCTAGTCATTTGTATTTGGAAATAAATGAGATTAGATCATTAGTTTCAATAAGATTTGAAAATTAGCTGTGAAACAACTAATCAAAACTTATCAAAATAACTACCATATGATGTTGAAAGTATATTTTATGCATTCTGGTTTGCATTTTTTTTATATTCTTTATTAATTTATTTCCAGCCTTTAGAAAACCTTAACATAGGCCTTCCCAGAGTTTAACCAATGAATCCATTGGTACTGAAATCATCACTTCACTTTTAGACGTAATGATATTTCTTATATGTAGTTTAAAACTGCATTTACATCAATATTCCATGCGTCAATACCGTTATCAAAGATTATGATAAAAAATAAGACAGTGTGTTATCGCGTAATGTTTTTGTTTTGAGCATTTTATAATGTATTCTGCAATTAAAGTGTAGAGCTAATTTTTCTGTTGTATTATTGAGTTAAATAGAAATTTTACTTATATTTTTTAAATCATATCAAGACATGTTTCTGTAGTAAATTTTTATATTAATCAAAACTTTAGTCTGATTTTTAAGGCATGGCATACCACTAGGGTTCTCTAACAGCATCGATTTTTTTAAAATGTTATGGTTTGAAATGTTTTGATCCACTTGAATCATTCTTTCGACTTCCGATAAAAGTTGTTTTATACATATATCGAGAACAGTGAATATGTTAATAAATGGGTAGCAGTAACCGTTAGACAATTATAGACAATAGACACAGACAAGACTATAGAGGCGTTTGCAGCTATAATAGTTCTAATAACTAAACATGCCACAAATACGTAACATTTAATGATTATTCAATTGCATAAAAAATATATGCTCTTAACAAAATTTTCTCTTCGCTTTCGTTCAAATTGATACATTAAATAACATTTTCTTGCAAGATAACTTTAAACCGGTAACGACAGGATTTACATAACTTAAAAGTGTAATGGATTTCAAAGCACCCTCAGGTAAAACTCATAAGAGGCAACTCGAAAGCATATGTGAGTTAAAGAACGCTCCCTTAAATGACATTACGTGCATTGGATACGGGAGTACACACAATTTGTTAGAGCCTTCTTTGTCACGGATAGCTTTTAAGGTTAAGGCGGTTGTTTGATGTGACGAGATAAGCGAGCGAGCTATCATCGCCGATTAAATCACATTGCAGGGTGTCATGTTGGTTCCTAAACATAGTGACATATTTATACAGTCTTTAGAAAGAATTTCAGAGAAGGAACTTGATTATATTTAGAATAAGTATCCTATGAGTATGAGATAGAGATATTTCAAAAGCATACAATACATTTCGTTTAAACTTATTCAATTTTTTATTTAGTTATTTCATTTTTTACTATGCATATTTTTCAGCATGAAGAGGGAAAGATATATAAGAAGGAATAAAGAAGATTTTAATGAGTATTTCTCACAAATTAGATATTGAATTAAAAATCTTTAAAACCGAATGTGACCGACCAAAAGACTAGCACGAAAATGCAACGATCTACGGGATTCCAGTCGATTGTTTTGCTCACTTACGAAATCTTTTAAATATCGCTTCCTCGCTCGCGGTGTGCCAAGTCAGTAAAGCTGTGATCTCGATAAGAACGTATCTTGCGCCGTTGTTTGTCAATGAGATTATGTAGACATTCTAATAGATGCTTCCTCTGTACGTAGTAGGGGAGGGATTTCAACAATATTATTTAACTTAAGTTAAAAGCGTAAACATTTATTTAAAGCGCTCTGTTTACTCAACAAATTAATAACTTCGTCATCAGTATAATAATATACCATAAATGGTACAAGAAATCCAATTTTACGTTTCCTAAAGACGTAGAGATAAAATATTGTGAATCTATGGGATATACTATATATACCTAGTAGTTAAATTTCAGACTAGAATTGTTATCATTTATAGGTCGATGAATTTTATTTCACGATATAAGTGGACTGTATGGGATATTCAAAGTGTTTGCTGTCACTCGTGGATCAGAAATGATGTTTTCCACTTCGAATGCTCTGCATCAGGCATCTGGTCTGTTTTATACTTACTGTGGTTGAGGTTAAAAGTGACGTCGATAACGTTCTCAATAACGCCACGAAGGTAATGTTTACTGCGTGCTACCTATTGCTTAGAGTCCGATTGACTTAAGGAATAATGTCCATAGACATCGAATCTGCGACTCTAAATAGGACAGGAAATTGACCAACCCTAATTGAAACTCAAGTCAATTACAAGCCACAAAAATGTGCGTCAATAATTTCCTTCAAAAATCATTCACTAGCATCTAATTTGAAACAAAAGAATTCCCTAAACATGTCTGTCACCAGCCATCATTTATTTAGCTATAACTTAGACCCTGACACTCGACAAACAACGAACCGAAATCTAAAATCAATCTGAATAAATTAATCTCCTTAGCAAAGTGCTAATTATAATGAAGTACCATCTAAAAGGACTTGCTAATTGGCAAATTTTAAATGAAAATCCTCTACAAACACAAGGGCAGTTAAGAAATGAATTTCAGTGCCCTCGGGGTTATTAATCCTTCAACTCAGAGGCTATGACCTGTTAATGACTTGTATACTATTTTTTAATAAAAATTAGTAGCATGCAGCTCGCCTTCACGAGAAGCTGTCGCTGATGGATTTATCATATCACATCTATCATTCCACTTAGGTCGTACATACTCTGCGCCATCGAATAGTTGGAGAACTCTTTCTTGAAGATCACGAGATATGCTTTTCTGGTACTAACGAAGATTTCCACATCTATTTCTGCCTTGAAACAACAGTGTTATTGCCGCTGAGTTTTGGTTTGAAGGGTGTATAGACACACTTAGAAGAGGTGTCCCAACTTAGTCCACAGAGATAGTATATTTGTAAATAACCTATAGAAAAACTGCGAACCTTTCTTGGGTTGACGTCTAAGAGCGTCAGTGAGTCGTCAGTCGTTAACTATCTCAATGTTATAAAGGAAGTAGCATAATGAAGTGAGTGCTATTTTGCTATTATTTCCTCAAACTCACATACATATATTGAATAGGTTTGCGTTTAGGAAAATAGTATTTAGTCTTTATAACGAAAATATATAAAAATTCTGTTTCCTATTTTAGTTAGGGTCGGAAAAAATCAGTACTAATCAGTAAATCTATCGGTAAATCTATTTTTTTCTATACCTATCATTGCGACACTTGTATTTTAATTCCTATTTTGTGCCTTTTCTATAAACTCATGTTTTTATATTTGTCTCGAAACAAATTCCGTGGTAAAAATTATAACGTGTTTGAAATACGCATCTTTAACGAAACGTGAACGGTAACCGCATCAGCGCGGGGGTCGTTACATTCTCCCATTTAATCACGTCTCCATCATTAAATTCCAAATTTTTCCTTATCAACCAATATTGGGGCCTGTTTTCCCTAGATACAAGGTAAATACTCCAACGTAGGGGCTGCTATATAGGGGAAAATGTTAAGATCCGACTACACTGTCGTTTTTAAATGAATATTTCTGAATATTTCTTGGCATTTATCGCGACTGCTTTTGTATTGTCAATTTTTTTTTTAATTACTAGCATGTCAATACATACTAGCAATTTTGTTAACCCCTCCAGCTAAGATCATAGGTTTGAGTTAGGAGTGGGTTCACGTCGATAGTGCAATAGGGGAGTGAGGATCGAACCCACTACCTCTCGACTTTAGCTGAAGAGGAGCTGTATTACTTTAGGTTGATTTTTGTTTTCCGGTTATGCTTTTGCATTCATAACACTTCGTCATTGCCGTCTTTGAATTCGACTGTTACACGCTCAAGAACCAAAATGGTGAAAAAAAAACAAAACGCTTAATATAAACCTACCAAAACACATTACATTTTTTTTTAAATTTATTTATCATTTAAGAACAAGTACAAAATAATATGATGATGTAACATTAGGGTAACCACAAATGCCTACGTATAATTCTAATTGTATACATGAAAGTAATCTTGAAACAAAACAATATTATAATTCTTTATAAAATTTATTCAGATACAAAAATATTAAGACAAGTGTGTAAGGTGCTTAAGAAGAACTTGCTAACTTTCGGTCGGGAGTGCGCGAGATGGAAATTTTATGTAGTTTGAAGCGTTTCAAGTGTTTTTTTTATTTTTAATCGAAGTGCAGGGGAAATTTAAGTGTGACGGAAAGTTAGTGTTGGCCTTCCTCGGAATTAGGGTAAAGTTTTTCCGTTGCTATAACTTCGTTTGGAGGTTCAATGTTAAGCAATGTTGGGCGCGGTCTGGACCTACGAATGGATCACTCATTCCGTGGCCTCGTGGTTCTGAAGTTTGGAAGGCACGTCTCGAGCGTCGCGATTATTGTTGATACGTTGATATAGAGTATATTCATTGATCTCGATTGTTGGTGATACTTACGCTTTAAGAGCAAAAACCGGGAGGTTGGACAACAAATCATGGATGATCAATTCATACATCAATTCACAGTGTAGCAATGTGGTAACGGGGTTTTTCAGCCGTCAGTCAATCAGTCCCAGCAGAAAGAAGATCTTTCATCACTTCCTACTTAGTTTTCAAGAGTTATAGTCCTCAGGAGTCGAAACTGTTGCCGACCTCAGAAAACCTTAATCCTGGTCTGGTTGATTGTTGATATATCTCCATGAGTAGTGACCATTTACGATCAGATTGGTAGCTGGTATCAACCCGTAATCAATTCTGGATAAGTTATGATAACTAATCTACTTTATTACTGGACGATATTATTTATGGGACGGAAATATTTATTTAATATTCCAAATTAAATCTAATTTTACAATGAATTTAAAGTAGTTCGATAGAGTAGTATTCATACAATTCAATGTACAAATCAATTGAAATTACATTTATAAGCCATAATAACTTTTAGATACTTAATATAATTACACAATTCACAATAATTTGTCATAGCTCTTTTCCAATTGCCAAATACCATCAGATATAAAATGATTACACGTTTAGGATAAAAACAGTAACAGTTTCTTCAGTTTGTTTGTCGCGATGTGCTATAATTGCGTCAGTTCCGGCTGACTCGACGTTTGGAACTTTTAATGGCGCTTCGACGGCACGTCTGTTTGTGTTTCACTTTTGATTACGTTGTTTAAGGCTGAAGATTTCTGTTGTTTATTTGAATAAAAGGAGGTTTCGATAATTCCGTAACATTCCAGGGCAAGTCTGCCACCGAGATTCTCGAGGCTCTATACTGTTTTGGAGCGGAGATACTGGCAAGTGCCTCTTACGACCCCATGGCTATAAAAATATAATATAAATCCAAGTGATAGTATGATTTACTGACTCACCATTACAGCCATTACACCATTACCAGCTCCGAGCCTGGAGGCGTGCTCATACATTTACCTGTATAAAAGCTTTGTAAATATGATAATGTAGAGAATATTATCATATTTACAAGGCTTTTAGTTACTTGACTTGAAGTAAAACTCTAATTTATGTGCAGTTGATTTAGTTATATACGTTTTAATATAAAGTTGTATCCACAAACAAGTGGTCACTGTCGCGCATGGCCTTTTAATTGTGATTCAAGAAAGAATCGAAATTCTATCTTATATGTATAGGTAAGATCCGAGGTAGCATCACATTTGTAGCCCTAAGATAGCTTAGGTCGGCTACAAATGTGTTGCTACCTCTGAGGACAAAGTTGAATGTTTCTGTTTCGTATGACTCCTGTAACACTCTTCGAAATAGAACCCAGCAAGAACTGTTGCCTTGGTTAAGTTCGTCTCCCACCACTTCCTTACCTTGCCTTCTAGCAGCAAGGACACTGTCGTTATAACACAGAATACCATATCGCATTTGCTCCATTCATGGCACATCTTGTAAAATATGCAATGAAGGTTAAGCGAAGACCGCAAAATCGTGCTCTGTCAAACAAGTCTCTAACGGCCACTTTAATTACATCTAGTTTAAACTACGAGTACTAACTACTTAACGTAGGTAAAGTTGGGGTCTTCGCCGGGTAACTTACCTGGCGATGTTAGCTGATGCGAAGTGCAGTGAATTCTTTAGTAGTGTCCTTTACGAAGTACTTATCTAGTAGTGTCCCATTCGGTAGAACTTGACTGTTGTTATTAATCCTGATAGGGTCTTAATTGAAGAATTTATTTATTTATAGACCCTGAGCGTTAAAGCTTTGTATATGTTTGTCTTGGTCCCAACATTGACTTGATGAGTCACAAACAAAGAATAAACTCAATAGTTTACTTTATTTATGGCCCCAGTACTTCTTCGGTAAAACTTCAAAAAATTAAGAAAGAGTACGCATCAAGTTTTTTTAGGATTCTCTCACTCCTTCACCTGAAACTGAATGGTTAGTGAATTAACCTTCACAAAGCTGCTATTTCATTTAACTTGAGCTTAGTTTAACATTTGACAGTAATGGATACTGTCTCAAAAGCGCCGTTTTTCAAATCGCACGAAATTAAACTGTCACAAGGAATACCATTTTGGGCGTGTCAATGGAGGCACGCGATATGCCGTCTTCCGTGTTGAGGACCGGTCGTATGGACGGCGAGTAAGCGATAGAAGGTTGTTAAGTCTTTCTCTTCGTTGCTGTGCCTTAGCCCAAACATTCCAGTGCCAACGTTGTTACAATTCACATACCTTGGAGAATATTCATATTAACTTGCAATAACTTCGTATGGCTTTTCTTAATCACAATCGTTTACTATTATCATTTGATTTGTAATATGCACATTTATGATTGGAAAGATCTTCGAGGATAGTGTATCTCTTTAATGTCCATTTGTAAAGATCTTCAGGAAGCAGGTTTAGATCTGTTATTCAGTTGTAGCAAATTCAAGTCAATGCAAATTATTACTAATGAACCAATAAGTTTCAATGCTCCAATAAGTTCATAGCCAAGTTAATGTTCTAATAAGATCATAGATTTATGTATACCTTATTGTGTATGTCCAAAGCTTGTAATCAGACTCAAGACTTATGCTATAGCTTTTAAACTATTATTTTAATTTCCACCAAATTCGGTAGGCACGAGAGGTCGCACCAAATTTACATACAATATAATGTTTAGTTTTGTTATTCTCTGTAATTATGTAGATTTTCGTGGGCTCGTCGTCCAATTTGTTTGAAACATCATCCTTTGTTCAGACCAATGCCATTACAACCATTTCAACATAAGTAAATTTAATGAGATTCCATACCTTTGAAGATAAATTGTAATTGGGTTAAGCAGTCGGTTCCGTTTGTCAACACGGCAATCGTTAACCTAATGACCGTCCGTTTCGGGGTTTGAAAACATCTGACATACTGGTTAGCTACTAACCAGTACTTCCGCCAATACGTATTGTAGTAGCGTGGCGTGGCCGGTTATAAAAGAAGACCCGTGCCCACCAGTTGGCTCACCAGGATGCCACTAACTGCATAAAATCATAGTAGTTACGAGATAAACATATTGCTAAAACCCAGAAAGAAGCTCAAAGAATCTTGAGTAATAGAAGTGTAAACCACCTCCCAATTCCACAAACCCTTTCGTCAAAGTTCTTCTCCAATTTACCAAGACCCCAAGCGCTTCGGATTGGGTGATTGTATTCACCTGAAATACACTCGTAACTTATCTATTCACTAACTTTAATTTCGAAGAAGCATTTGTTCTCGATTTCTTATACGTTTAAGAGCTATAATTTTATAAGATTACGGTAATGCGCCGCATTCGGCTGGTAGTTTCGGAGTTTAATCACAGTTAGGGCGTGATTCGAGGGTGTGATGCAAGTAAAGGGTTCGGTGTGGATCCGCGAACGTGCTCCGCCTGCGTTATTAGTTGAACAATTTTCATATTAGCTTAAATAATATGTTGGCTGATGTGCAGTACCAGTTACAGCCGACTGGCGGAGACTGCAGAGAGTAATGTCTTACACTTCTTGTATGGTGAGCCAAAATTCGCTGAATTGGTTCATCGATGGTTAACATATTCATTTGATTCGTCTTTCTGGGAAAGTAATATAATAATAATAATATATATAGCTGTAATGTCCTCTACAGTGATGAACGAAATCTTATCCAACCACAGAAGTGGATAAAGGCATACTCCGTTTATGTTAACCAGAATAACAAATTACTGGTCGGAAGTCATATTATTATTATGGATTATTCACTTATGTTTGGATGTTCTCTAACTACGTACGGTAAGCTAATGAATAGTTCCATTTACTACTTTACACGCAAGCGTTAATGATTTACCAAAACCCTTTTAGCTACTTTTTGCTTACCATGGATCGGTAACTAGATGCGTGTATCGTAGACGCAAACTAGTATATGATCTACACACCACCACCTTAGCTGTCAATGTCATGACAAGGATGCCATGCTAAACCATGCTATGCCATGCGAGGCCATGATCTCTCCCCGCTTATCCCTCACGCCAGCGCATATCCTAAGCGGTCCCAAGTCTCAGCGTAAGTTCGCGGCGCGTCTGCTCCTCAGCGCGCCCACCTGTATTGTAATTAGTTTAACTACCCTTCGTGTAACTTGCGGTATGCCGCGTTGTGCATTACTGGCTTTAACTGTTACATGTTTTGATCCTTTATCTCTTGTAATTTCTATTAATTATTGTTTTCAAATGCAAAGAAATAATATAGTAAATCAAACCTAATAACATAACCCAATAAGATTCGCAAATTCGATCGTGTGTTTCCTAGATTTTAACGATGCTCGCCAGTCTACATCTTTAACTGAAACTGATCTGCAACTTTTATATATCTTATAACGTTTATACAACATTACATACATCATACATATTATTTCTTGAAGGATATGGTGAGATTTGTGAGGAATTTTATGTATTCGTCAGAAGAAACTACATATTAATTATCAAATTTAATCATGTCCCAATTAATATATAGAATTTCCAAACTATGGTAAACTAAGCTACAATATGGCTATGTTATAAAACATGATTGTGTTACAGTTATCACCAAACTAGTCCAAGTAGCGGAAGGTGCAACGTGTTCAAAGAAATGCAGCCTCTATTTTCTTACCTCCATATTAGTAATACACTTAAAAGTATTTGAAAATGCATGCTAAAGTACCACAGAGAGGCAGTCGTTAGCGCGTGCCCTCAGGGCACAGTCTGACAATACTGGAACACATACTTCGGGATCTTTTCTTACAAGCTTTTGGCGGCGTGAACTGTCCATTGCTGGGTGGGGCTCCTTTTCTATTCTTATTAGAATTTGTTTGTGGTATACCGTTTTTTTTATTTGTAGTATGTAATAATGTATTGTACTAGTAATTTTATTAAATCTTCCAGTTTAGCTCTAAGGCCTTAGCGTTAAGAGTGGGTTAAGGGTACTGCAATTGGGGATGGACGGGACCCAATGTCCCTCGATCGTATGTCAGTCACCCTTATTATTGGGAAATTGCCGCTTAAAGTATGTATTTAAAACTATTGTATTTTATGTTAATGCTATTGTTATATTCGATTGAAGTAAAGTGTTCCTGGCACATACAGAGCAATCAGACTTACTCTATATTTCAGAGATAATTTATACCTGATGGTTGAAGTTGATGTTTACGCTATGATTATGACTATTAGACCGGTATAGCTATTTGATCTGTGGGGTCGTCATCACGTAAGTCTAAAATAAGATGCATATATAAGCGCGTCGGTAGCGAAAACTTTATAAGTTCTATCCAATTCTATTCATAATACGTAAGTGCTAGTGTAGCAAGCAATGGACGTGGTCCACACGATTTCCCCACACCTAGGTGCACCGGAAGACAAGTCCTCATGGCAAATGAGTGAACAATTTTCGTGAGAGCGGCACAAGAGACGGGATCGTTTTCAGTTTTATTTCGAACCTAGCTTCGCCGCCGGCGTCGCTCGCGTTCTCTTTTTATCGCTCAACTTTATAAGCAATAATTCCTGTGCATTGTAGGGGAGTATGTCGGTCTTGTTGGTCCTTTCGGGAACATGGATCGTGTGCTCGTTATAATTGGTTTTAAAGATGATAGTGAGGTAGCTTCTAGAAGTGGGACAGTGAAGAAGTAAAAGCAGTAAATCATTTTTTACATTTAATATATAATATGATCAATATACCTATCTGTCAAATAAAAAATGATTACCATGTTTTAAACATTCATCTTTAAATCTTATTAGAGACCATAGTGGAAGATTAACCAATCTTCCAATTGGTAAATTCTATCCGAAACAGTCATTACATTTTCCAACATTTAGGATGAACATCGTTATATTTATGTTACAGCATAATAATAAATATCCCTATAATCGCAATAATATAAAAATGGTTTCAAAATTAAGAAAAAATTTTAACCTCTTAATTTCGTATCTTTCTTGATATGGATATGCTATAGCACTCACTCACGTAATTCAACAGACGCAAGTATTATAT
>DWGW01001450.1:0-10693 GCA_018247775.1 Udranomia orcinus
ATCTATCTCGTAGGGTTCAGTCAGCGTTTGCAATGTAATCGCAAAAAATGTATTTATTTACGACATTACATTAGAAACCTCAAAAATAACAGTATTTCTCTTCTATTTAATGGATGTTGGATGATATTAAACATATAAACCTTCCTCTTGAATCACTCTATCCAAAAAAAAAAAGGAAACCTCATCAAAATCTGTTGCGTAATTTTAAAGATCTAAGCATACAGACACACAGACGGCGGAAAGCGACTTTATTTTATACTATGTAATGATGCAAATTACCCAGACACACCTCCATTGATAAGCGGGTTCGGATTCTGCAATAATGTTAATATTTATGATTATTTAATGCGTATAACGTTATAATGTCTATTTCAGGCTTATCAAACGAGGGAGTGGCTAGTTTGTTTTGCTGATAATTGTAGAATGCCACGCGATAACACAGGAATGCTGGGAACACTAACTTATGTTTCATTTTTAGATGGTACCTACAACTATAGTGATGTTGATTGGGAAATACCTCCATGTCCCACAAGAAATTAATCATATCAATAGCGTTTCTGTTAGAGGGGAGAGGAGGTAGAAGCGCGTTCAATTGCTTAATTTATAGCAACGTTTCAGATAAAGTTGCGAAGATACCATCACCCCAATCAATTACATAACATAATAATAGCATTTTATTTAGAGTTGCCGATACTCATCACTAAGCTCGGTTATAATGGCTTTTAGTTTTTAACAGTAACACAGTATGAATTCCTCGAAACTCAATTCTGAATATTGTTTTATCGTATGATATTAAATGCGAGACATTTATATACAAAGCGAATAATGGTGAAAGATTGCAAGCATTTTTAATTACAAGGTGTGCATTGTTCACACGTTGCGCAACACGTTCAACAATTATTGTTGAAATGTGGTAAGGAAAATTATAGAAAAAAATACTGTCGCCAGATTATATATTATGAATAATACTAGTTTTTCTACGTTTTCCTTATTTGTAAAAGTAGGTAGGTAGGTAACGTAAGTAGATATAAATATCGCATTTATTGTAACATTATCGTATGATTATCGGTAGATAGCATTGAACGGACCCGATGCGGTATTCCCCCGATAGTAAAACAATGGGTCGTCATTATTTAAATATAGAGCAAGGTTTGGTATTTGCTATTCAATCGATATCACTTAATTATACTTATTGATTTTCACGTTATAAATATTAAATGGTTTTGTGGTAAGTGTTCATAATAATTTTGTTCTTCAGCTACTATAACGTTTAGAATATAAGTACATAGTTATTCGAACGATTATAGAATAATGGTTTTGGTACTCGTCTGAGGGCTTTTTGTGCGCAATTTTCTTATATAGCGATGTTAATTTAAGGATACAAGTTAGAAGGAAAATATCCTAATAATAATAGAAACGTAAAACAATACGAATGAGCGGCAAAATAAATATTACTTGTGAAGTGTTTACTAAATTATAGACAGTCTTGTACAGACTAATGTAAATTCGATATTATAAAATTTATGGACAAGATATGTTTCGATAAGATAACATTTTATTATGCAGAAAAAAAAAACAAAAAAGAGATAAGTAGGTACCAGTGTCTACTCATACCTTTCCAAACAAAACGTTTTTATTTGGACAGGTGAAAATAACGTCATAATGATCCGTCAGTAGTAGAAGGAAAACAGGCAATTTATCTTACAGCTCCATTCTTAGAATAATTCCCGAGCTCTGAGCAGCAAACTGGGAAATTTGCCAAAATCTGTACCACATTAAGGTTACGATCGAAATGCACATTCTGCAATAAATCCAACGCATAATTCACATGGTGTATTAACACGATGTGTAACTTTTCCTTCATGTCGCCTGAAATAATTTTGAGACGAAATTAGGGAAAATGTCGACTGAAAATATGTATAGTCATAAATACTGGAATTATGACTACGCACTTATACTGTTTCCTGTAATAACGACTTGATCGTTTCTTTCCTATTTGTCGTAACATAGGCGCAGAAAACCAAAAATTACAATACAAAATATCTAAGCTTAAGAATTTTTTTTAAATCTTAAAACGTTAAGATCAGATTACTACACTCTACTACACTATACACCGTACACTCAGTGTATAGAATCGAGTGTCTTTAATTGTAAAATTATTGCAACACCACAATTAGTGTCTCATCAGCGGGTCGTGTGAATTATGTACGAGTGTGAACAATACATAAATTAATGTCTGACATTTATGTTGCAATTTTTGTCGTAGTCTAAGCTTTGCTTTACAATTTAAATCTAAGGGGTGACTGCAACACATCCATTGACGATATATGATAGGACTTCAATCTTAACCGGGGATAATTGAAAATGTTCATGGACAGTAGTGAGTAGCTACTTACCATTACGTGAAAGCATGTTCGTTTGTTACCTTGATATAATAGAAAAACTTTGTGGTTAGATTGAGAATGAATAAGAAACCGACCAAGTCGATGACTAACAATACAAGAAAAATCATTATAGATGACGATGATGATGATTTATTCTAAGATTTTTTTAATCATGCTATAAATTATGGCGTACATGTAACACTAGGTTTTAAATTTCTTATTTTTACAAGAACTATCGCAATATGTGCACTAGGTTACTTGTAATTCATAAACAATTTTGTAACAAGTCTAAATGAAACGAAACTTGACAGAATGTCTAGAGACCATTATCACATTCAATTTGATCCAAAATTACCCCACACTGGGAAATGAAGAAAGCCTTGTTCAACATAATTATGAACATTTTGTATATTATTATCATGCTGGAATTCCAACTATAAATACCAACTTCTATTCTTCTATACATATATTGGACCAGTCGACTAGTCTTTACTATTTTCACTATAACATTAGATTAATTACATACACAAAGCTATAAGATTTTTAAATAAGAGACGGTAAAAGATTTCTCCATGTGTTATGTAATTATGGACGCAGGACGCAGTTCATTTGATGGCACGCGACACTGCATCCGATGGAAAACAAACTCCAAATAGACCGTCCGCTTTGAAATCGTTATTATGAGTCAAACACATCTGTTGCTAGTTCCGAATGCTATTTTCCATGACGCAAATTCTGTATTTTTAGGGTTCCCTAATTATCGCTAAAAAGTGAAACTTAAAACGTCCTTAAAACGTTTCTTCCTGTCGAATTGTCTTTAGTTGACTACTTTTGATTCGGAATCTGTCTGTTTGTTAATGTCGTAGTCGTAGTGTAGATAATAATGATGATGTTTCCCACATACATTATCATGGTAGCCCGCCATTTTAATTGGCATTCAGTTTTTTTATTGCGCTTAATACTTTTTTAAACAATTGAGTTACAGAAATAACTTTAATTGGTAACATCGAATGCAAAAATAAAACACACGGAACCATCATAAGTCATCATACGTTTCCACCTGTTTCCAATCAGAACCGTAAATAACATGACGCAAGAGATATAAATGACAAACAAAGACAAACCTAATCTAGTTGATATATGTTTTATTGCTGCTAATAACGTAATAAGTATTTAAACAAATCAATGATATAAAAAAAGATTATTAAAAGATAAGCTATAAGCTTTCCCATACTGTCGGTATTGGGGCCCCAGATATCCCGGGAGCCTTAAGATTATATTCTCTATTCTGCTTTTATGCTAAAAAGACGAATGATTTTATGCTAAAAGCAAAGCAAAATAGAGAAAGGCTTTCTTCTATAAAATATGTACAAAAGATGGAAAAAGTAATATTACATCAAAGTTGATCATTCACCAATGCGCATAAGTATTATACTGTAAGTGATACAGAACAAAAGGCACATATTGTTTTTCATTG
This sequence comes from Udranomia orcinus, assembly GCA_018247775.1. Lineage (NCBI taxonomy): Eukaryota > Metazoa > Arthropoda > Insecta > Lepidoptera > Hesperiidae > Udranomia > Udranomia orcinus. Next base: position 3,862 of record DWGW01001450.1, read on the forward strand.
GTTAGTATAGACAAGCTAATTTTCTTGGCATGTGCTTGAAAATTGATATTATAAACCTGACTTCCGTATCATAAGTATACTTAGCTACAACATTTAAAATAATGTAATTAAAGTTGATATTATATTACTTTGAATCTTCGAAACTAATCGAAAAATTATATTTTTTTATTATGAAATGCAATGAAGGTAATTGTTATATAAGCTAAGTGAGAAAAGTGGTTACTTCAACAGTTTATACAGACTAAGCATTATATTTTATGAAAAGGAATGTACTTACATCGAATAATTAACTAAACAATAGACTGGCGTGTATAATCTAGAACAGTGTGTGTAAATTCGAAGGAAACGTTTATTACTCATATTAAAGCATACTTTAAATCAACTTTAGCGTATAGTATAAAATTCTTTGGTAAACGTGATAAAGCACGATAGTTTATGATTTCGACGAATGCAGAACGATACGAACCCACTCAAACGAAAACTGTTATTCAAACCAAGCTAATATTGCACGCTCGTGTTATGTGATTTTTGCGGTTCACTCTATTAAAATGTGAAATTTGCATTTTATTTATTTTGAAACGACGAGGGAAAATATTCTATTTTTATACGGTTATAGACTACGTTGGTTAGCTTTTATTTCAAAAGACATGATGATTTATTTAGGAAAAAAAGGATAAAAACATAAGTATATAGTCCATTGGTATTTTTTATGTATTGTTCACGTACAAATAGTCATCTTAGATTAGATTTGATAATTATTATATGACTGAAATATAATCTGTCCTCCACACTCCTTTCCGCAAAGACAATACCTATTTATGTCATTGTTTTCACCTTAAAGCGTTACTTCCAGTGTTAAAAACCGGCCCGTGTGACTCGAACACAATAGGCGTAGTATTGTTACGCAAATCTTTTTACGTCGCCTTCGAAATGTCTTAACTGAATAATGAATTATGGCAACTTTATTTAATATTCTAGTTGAAAATGACATTACCACTTATTTTATATTAATATAAAACTTTACAATGCTATAATAGTCTGTAATAACAATAATTGAAAATATGACAGTCAGATTTTAAATTACTTTAACATGGTTAGTAAGTATGAATAAAGATAATACGAGAAAACTAGACGAATGCTAATAATCTGAGACGACAGGTATGGAGAGTGGCAAAATGCCAATGAACACTTTTTTTTAAGTAAAAAAAAAGTTTATTTCGGGTTTCCTGTAGACATGCCAACAAGTACCCAAATAAGCTGTCCAAATAAGATTATAAAAACGATACCCATAATAAATCACAAGGACCTCACATTATCGCGTCATTAAATCTTCTTGTGGCTAAAGTTGCATTGCCTTTATGTTTAAATCCCAAACCTAAACCCAATTCCAAAGCTTAATTGAGGTCGTCTGTTTTAACACCACTGGTATACTAGTTACAAATAATTTTAATTAATTAAATACATGAAAATTGTACACCTATTGAGTTGCGTTTTAAGTTTTCAGTATATTTACTAGTAATTTCATCATCTTACCTTAGCCATAAGCTTGCCATCATCACCAATGAGGAACTCTTCTATCCCGAAAACCAGTGGCGACGCATTGCCGAGATGGAAGATCCGTGATGATGTACCACGCGTCACTCTAAACTCAATTGTCTTCGCCATCAGGACATTAGTGACCATGTAGACTGACTTCTTGCCCTTCAAATCTGAAAGCAAACACATCTTATATAAAATATAGTAAACATCTATTTTTGTTTTTCGATCAGTGGGTCCTACCAGTAATGACATACGGAGCCGAGACGTGGACATTAATTGTGGGGCTAGTCCACAAGCTAAAAGTTGCTCAACGGGCGATGGAAAGAGCTATGCTCGGTGTGACCCTTAGGGATAAGATTCGAAAATCCGCTGAAGGACTAAGGTCACCGACATAGCTCTGAAGGCTAGCAAGCTTAAGTGGCACTGAGCTGGCCACATAAGCCGAAGGTCCGACAATCGTTGGAGTAAACAACTCCTAGAATGGAGACCACATCTTGGCAAACGTAGTGTGGGACGCCCTTCTGCTAGATGGCACGACGATCTGCGCAAGGTGGCAGGAAGTAACTGGATGAGGAGAGCCGAAGACCAGGCTCAGTAGTGTGCTTTGGGAGAGGCCTGTGTCCAGCAGTGGATCGATGTGGGCTGATGATGATGATTATGAAACGCGGATGTAGTATTCATGACACGATGAAATGCACTGTTTATGAGCGTAGAGCAGAGTAGTATGTTTAGTTATGAGCGTAGAGAGAGAGAGATAACTTACGTTATACTAGCTTTTGCTTGTTTCTCTGCTCGTATTACGACGATACCCCGTATAAAAACATCTAACCCATTTTTGCACATTTCGATTGATGATTTTCGTAAAAATTACCCTATCCTTCGTGAGTTCACGAATGTGTGAGTGAATTATTTTTATATGAAATTTCATGTGAATTGGTTGAAAAGGTACATGGACGTATAACGTGAAAAGGTAACAGACGGACAGTGTTACTTTTGTGTTTATTATTAGTATGCATAATATAGGTAGTTATCTAGCGTTGGGTACGGTTTTACTTGTGTGGTAATCACGCGTCCATGCTTCTAAAAGCTCAAAATCATGTTAGCGATAGTAGTCTCGAAACCTTTTTGGCGTTCGGTGGCCCATGCTGGGTGGGTGGTAAATAAATGAGTATGTCCGCCTGATAGTGTGGTCACTGCCGCCCATTGGCATTTGTTTTTAAGAGCAAACTTCCATTTATAGACGCGTTTAGTAAGGGGAAATAGACTCGCGTCATCGTCATCACTAATGTTTGTCACGTGTCATATAATTGCAGACCTACTTATGCAAAACAGAGTCAACCCACACAACGACATTTTTGAGAAAAAGCAATTTTTGGGAAAATTTTGTATACTGTAAAATTTTTGGTTATTTTTAATAAAATCTATGCACAATATTGCACAAAATAATTTTTCTATGTATACAAATATAATATTGTTGAAAAACATCAACATTTTTACTAATAATAAGAAGAAACTCGTTGGTTCCTGTTTGTAAATAGAAACCAACGAACAAACAAACAAACAAATTAATAGTGTTGTGTTTCAAGTAAATTTTTTTACATCCAAAACGGTTAAGCGGTCTAACCGTGAATAGGTAAAAGATAAATACAGTTAATTCCGCAATTTCAGCATAATCATTTACGTATTCATACTTATATTCGTAAATGACGTTTCAGAAGAACGTGTGAGTATTTAGTTATTAATTATACTCTAAATTATGTTTCACCGAGTTTCCTTGAACTGACTGCACTTCGAGTTATTAAAGGAGAGGCACCCCGTGTATACACATATACAGGTATATTATGTGGAAATTTCATTTTATATCGCTGCTTCAATAGCGTGTGGTTGAGCGAAAACTCGAAGAAAATAAATCGTCATCGTTTTAAACATTTTTAAAAGTTTATTTCTAAAGATATAAACGGTACGTGTGTGTCTGTGTATGTTCTCTATAGACTTAGAAATGGTAGAGAACTGCTGTCTTTAGCTACTTTGTTCAGAGTTCTCTGAGAAAGGTTTTAGTACCAAAATTATATTATATTATATAAATCGGGCACATATCGTAACATGCTTTTTGCGTTACAATCGAAAATGTGATTTTTTTGTCGCAAAAGTATAAGAGTACAACTGATTCTGAGGCGGTACGAAGTGCGCCGGATTAGTTAGTAACCTTTAAAGATTAAATATTGACTTATATATTAGTCAAATGCATATTATAAAGAGGTACGTTCTATAATTGTTTGTTGAATATGTCTTTCCCACATTGCAACAATCAGGGCCGCAAACTACTTGATTGCATGAAACTATATTATTTACACAACTAACTGTCCTACATCGACCAAGGATCACTTGATATAGATAATTTGCTACAAGCCTCGGGTTAATCACTGCCAACCCTAGACGTAGAATCATGTTTGAAGTAGTCTTCCTTTTCCACAATCCATGTTTGTTGAGCGTTTTTTAAGAATCTCATGTCATAGAGCTCTAGGAACCTCAGTGTAAAGTTCTTGTCCACGATGTGAAATGAATGATAAAACGGCATGAAATGAAATCAATCGAATATGTACACAAGCGTTTTATTTGCATAACGTTGCATTTTTACTTCATTATTATTGTCAACTAAACATTTGAATATATTTTTTTTCGTAGGATAATCGATTCCTATAACCGACAAATAATAAATTAAAAATCAATTGTAAATGTTTTTTCTATTGCTAGGCTATTGACTACAATAAAGATCAATTTACACTTAAAAAATCTTGTGCGTTACAAGAGCACTTTAAAAGGCAATTCAGCCATTTGTTTAAATTAATTGAACGAGGCAACTTGATTCTTCGATATGCACAATCGTGAACATTGTCAATTAAGCAATTCATGAATGAGTATCGTAATAACAGAATATTTATTTCCAATCAAATAATAATTGTAATTGAAATGCAGGTTTTACCAATTTGCAACGAATACATTATCTTGTCCCTTATTTCTTTCGTATGTGACTGCCACGAAAGGTATTTTAATATACTGGTTTTGGCAAATTTACGAAAGTCAATTCACTTAGCCGTACACTGAATCAACAACACAACAAAAGAAGTTGCTTACGAAAAAGAATTACTTCCATTCTTGGAATCCGTAGAATTTCAATAAGACTCCCACATTTACATGCGAATAATGTTGTCACTCACTTACATAGGAGCGAATACTTTGGTAATTCTTAAATACTGATGCATCCAAATTAATGTAATAACCCGTTTTATTTCTTAGCTTTACCTCTTTCCTCTTTACCTTTACTTTACTTTACCTCTACCGCTGCTTTCTTTAAATTTTCACTTCGGACACATTTTATTTACAATTTTTAATAAATCTTTAAATGCACATTTAATAGGAGTTAGAATTTAGATAGTTTAATAGGAGTTTAGAGTGTAGATAGTTTAATGGAAGTAGACATGTTTAATACTCGTTGAACTATTTACGGTTTCTGGAACTTAAAAGGATTTACGCGCGTGCTACCTCACTTTGAACAGGATTTAAATTATATTTATTTACATCTAAAACTAATGTTCTATTTAATCTAATGACGAGTGTTCAAAAAGTGACATTTAAGTACCTATATCCAAAATGACGAGTGTTCACACAAACACAATGCACGCTTCGGTGTAAGAGGCGGTCATATAAAAATGTAACGGGGTAAAATCCCAAAAGACTGTCGAGCTGTGTGCAATCCGTCCGGCATCCGAGCTTTTTATTTCCAAACTAAACGTCGGCCACGGTTCGTTGTGTTGGGAATACGGCTTAAATTGTATTACGTCGCTCCTGGCTCCATCTGTTTTTTGTGCTGTTCTAGAACACAGCTGGCTAAAAGGTAAACTGGTGTAGTCGTTTTTGAATGGACAAAGTATTTATCTTTTTAAGCGGATGCCGCTTCAATGCTATCGGTTCTTTGTAATCGATAACGCGGTGCCATGGTACTTCATTCCAAAAGTGACAAGTGCAGATAGATTGATAAAATAATTTGACACTTTTGAAAAGCTATAATGACTACTTTTTTGATTTAAATCTCCATAGTTACGTATTATTTTTCATAATACGACCTTTCAAATATAATTTTCGCTCTCATTTACTAAAGATCTTCTAAGACACTGCACTGTTAAAACCCTATTTACCTACATCATGATATTTTCTTGTTCGTTGTCATATCAATCTGTTTACACCAAGCGCTGTTTATACAGTGTGAAACTTGAATGGAATACTTAACTAATAGGGTGAACATTTTGCATGTAGCTAAGACAATGTAACAACAGACATAACAAGTATGTAATTTATGTAATGTAATGTATGTAATTATTGCTTTGATTCTTATTTCACGTTGTTGCATTTCCTGTTGGTAAGAATCTTGTATTAGATTTATGGGCTTAATGTGTAGCATATTACCATCCATTTTCATCAAAAAGATGTTTTTAATTGACAGTTTTAATTAATACGAGACTACGCTGAAGACTAAAAAAAGTACATGATAAATGTTTCATAATTTCATCGTTTAACAAGTTTCACTAAGACCATGCCATCAGCGAAATATTAATTATTTGCTGACTAAACATAGAGTTTACATCTGCAAATAGTGTAGAAATAAAAAATATTGTAAAAAAATATTAGTAATTGATATTAATTCACATATTTATGATATGTTACTAAAAACTGACATATAGTGTGCTAACGGAAAAAAACAATTTATATGAATACAAGACGGTTAACGAGTTATACAAAGATTACGCTAGCAGGCAAAATTAATATTTTTTATTAAGGTCTGCTGCCTTAATTATAAGGTTTTATCAAAATGACTATGACGTCGGCCCATTAGCTGATTAAACTAATTGATGCGTCGACCTCGAACGAGCGACTTATACGGGTATACACGCTTTGTCGTTCAAGTGATATTGCCAACAGGAAAAAATATAAGCACAGAACAGTGAAGGACAACAGCCCACCATTATTTAGTTTTCGGCGTGAGTTATCCTCCACAATGACGAAGGCTGTAATTGCGCGGAAATTCACGCCAACCGGAAAACTGAAACCGAAATAACGACCCAGTTTGTCCCTTTATTGCTTTTTAATTTTTTTTTAATTTTGTTTTTTTTTTGTTTTGTTTTTTTTTTTATTTTTTTTAAATTTTTTTGGCAAAATTTTTTATTTTTATTTTATTAAAAAAAAAATTTTTTAAAAAAAAAAAAATAAACCAACCAGCAAAAATTCTTTTTCCAAA
>DWGW01001451.1:0-11341 GCA_018247775.1 Udranomia orcinus
CTATTGCCGTGAACCCAATCCTAACACAAGCCTATGAGCTTAGCTGGAGGGGTTAACAAAATTGCTAGTATGTATTAACATAACATTTTAAAAAAAAAAATACTTTTTAAATATTAAAAAAAAATGCCACAATGTAACAATTTCAAAAAGCTAATGCCACATTTAAATTTCCGTGGACGTGTGGTTACAATATGATTTATTATTACAATTACTATATGTTACAATAATTACGTTTACACATACCGTATATACCTATGATTAATCAATGAACTTCGAATGTAGAATTTGTGCTCAAGAAGGAAGTGATTTCGGACACATGGAGACACCTAAGTGTGATTTAGACATTTGTAGGCATGATCATTTGCAAGTCAAATCAATGTAATTTAGTAATAATTGCAAAAGTTGTGCATTGTGTAAATTTGCCGGAAGTATATAGTATGTAATTCTATTAAAGGTTTTCTTATGGATTGATCTGTTACTATGCAAAACGAGGAAGTTAAACGTAACTAAGGTGGAATCTGTTTGGAGGTGTGCTGCTTGCTCGTTTGCTACCTCCCAGCAATAAAAAATAATGGAGATACTCGTTACTGTGGAGATTCAGACACAGATGTTTTTCAATTTAAGCGCAATAAGCCAAAGGGACTTCGCCGAGAGAGGTTCGATCCTTACTGCCCATTGCACTATTGACGTGAACCCACTCCTAACACAAGCCGAGCTTAGCCGCTTAAATTGCTAGTATGTGTGTCAATGTTAATAGTTTCTTTAAATAAAAAACGAAAAAAAATATATTTAGTTTTATTTATATTTAATTATTCAGGGACTATCGACGCGCCTCAATCAATGCCAATGTTTCAATGCCAATGCCAATGCCAAAGTTTCTAGTTTAAAAAATAAGAATAGTTCTGTAGATACAGATATATTTGGTGACTTACAGACTATGTTATTCTAAGGAACTATGCATTCGATATAATTGAGAACAAGCAGTTTACATGAGCGAAATTTCCGATTTTTATCAAGTAAGCTGCATTTTTATCAACAAACTTTGGAGCCTATGAAGTATGTGCATCTTTTTGTTAATAGATCTGCGTTCTGCATCATCTGCTCACGTTCAGTCGTTAATCACGCTTTTTAGACACGTCCCACGAGATCACAATCTTCGGTAGTCGACGCGAAAAATTAACGAAGGATTTTGTAACCGTTATAGGTACATGATTTATTAACTATTTTTTAGTGACGAGATCGGCTAGATGATTTATTGGATCTGTATTTCCTTTAAATGACGGCTGTGAGGGCTGCAAATTATTGTACGTCCAAAAAGTAGTACAAAGAGAGCAGTTTAACCATTCGTTTAATGTTGTAGTTTTTGAAATGACGAAAATCTATTTTATAAATCGCTCAAATCTTCTAATTCTCAGTGCCATAATCCTGGTTTTGTTAATTAGGGTACGCTTGAGACGATATAGGATTTACCTAGCGCAATACTCGTCCTTAAAACACAAGTATCAACCTAATATACAATACATTGTTATAACCATACATTCGACTTTCATTCATCACGTCATAGTAAGTCACCAGAAGCATATCCCAGGATAATTCTCTTTTGTTCATGATTACTCTGGTTAAGAGAAAGATCTATGGCCAATAGTGACGAGAACAACGAGCTCATCAGTTTCCAAAAAGATGTTCAAGCACGTATCTATTTTCATTGTCCACGTCATATTACGATAGACGATACACGCGGAATGGCAAACAGCTGATTTAGTGCACAGATAACGAATGTCGGTCTCTATGGCAGAGGATCTGATTAGAATACAGGTTGCATATTCCTATTCTCACGAACGATTCCCTATGGATAGCCTGTGGTTTAGGGCTGTGTATTTTAGTATTTTTTTTAAACTGTCAGAAATTTAATTATTTATTTAGTTACGTTCTTTAATTTTGAATTGCCTATTTAAATTTTTTTATTGTAATATATTAAAATATTTGTTTTTTATTTAATTAGTCAACAAACAAAGAAAACTAAACAACCAATGTTGACATACTTTATGAATAAAATGTATGTCGACTAAAATGTTTTTTTATATCCTGAACAATGCTATTTACTTACATTATCTTACAGTAAATAAATTACAACGGACATCATCTACAACAGTTTGAATGCAATGGTTCTTTTGTTTAATTATGAGAATACTATAATAGCATTTAATTTTTACTTGGTACATCACAAAAAATAACTGCGAAGGACATGAAGCCCAAAAAAGTGTGTGAAACAAACAAATAAGCTCTTGGCACGCATATTCAATTATGGCCTAATCTTTCTCTTTCTAGCACGAGGCTGAATATGTCTAGTTTTTCTTACACGCAAGATGTCAATCATATACACAAAAGTAGACATACGAGTATCTATGCCCGTTATTATCTGAAGATTTATAAGCTGCAAATTACTCACGTTCTTACTTATATAATAAAAATGCTGAATTTACATTATATTGCATACAGTTTAAACCAGTTAGTTTTGTAGAAATTCCTTCATGTCACATTATAATTTTCATTCGCACGAAAAGCACGCAGCCCTAACAGAGCAAAAACAGAAATACCGCTATCTTACACGGAAATATCAATGGCGTTACGAAACATTTTTTCCGACGCCAAATGCATCCAAACCAAATGGGCCGACCACATTTCACACCCGGAAACGCATGAGAACTTTTTGCTCCGACATATGTATACAGAATTATATACCTTATGTATATGGAATAAGACCTAATCTATTATAGTCGATAAATTGTCTCTGGCAGGTCGCAGCTTAAAACTCAATATGTTATGACGTTTAAAAAAAACGACATTGACTTGTCTTTGGCTTTGATCTTCTCTTTTCGAATTTCTTATGTTCTGTTAATTGCGCATAGTGTGTAGTATGAATACAGATGGATTAATAAGACATTTCTGATTAATGTAGTTTTATAGCTAAAACGGAATTAGTTATGATCGTAAACTTCCTACTCGAAGGCAACCACTTTATTGTGATTAATTAATAAAATTTAACGTTTTAAAGGCTTACTAGGACATTAGGGATCTTTAAGCCCGTGGAGTGCACAGCGTTATTGGCTAATAATAAATGTTAAGCATTGACTACTGTAGTATAATATAAAAAAAATAACATCGCCGTAATGGTATGGGCTGTATGTAAAGTATAATATCGATAACAGGGGATTTAAATATATTGGCATAAATTGAATTGTTTTTCTTTTTTGTTTGATCTTTTGTATAACTAAATAATAACATTTTTAGTTCGCGTCGTTAAGTTTCGTAAACAAAAGCACATACATTAAGAATTATTTTAATATTAATGTGGCCGAAAAAAATACTTATGTACTTACCTATTATTGTTATTAATTAGAAGAATACAATAAAATGCATATTTAAAAATATATATATGACGTAATACTCTTACTTATAACAAAATATAATATACGACTCGGCTTCTAAACTCGTTACCCACACGTTCGGAAACGACGATCCTGCGTGTAATTGTTGCGTTCGTTCCAGAAGATGCGTTCTAAAACCCGATCGTATCATGGCAGGATGGTTATTTGTTCGTGAGCCGGACTGGTACCTACGTAATGTCCGAGTATCCTGTACCGAGAGTACATACGAGTTGGGCAATTTAAACATGGAAGTACTTATAAACTGCCCTGACTGCTCCACAGGTTTAGGGGAGCAATGACCTATATCCTAGCCGGAATTGTGGCGCGGAATAAAGATTCAACCGCGTCAGCACCCAGCGACTATATTAAACTCTATTTTTTGTGTATTAGAATCCAGTTCTAATCATAGATTTCAGTACTGATTTCCGAACGAGAGAGTCACACGTCAGTTTTAGCGCCAATTCCAATTTGATTCCTATTGGATCAGAATTCGTTCCAAGTTCAAAATTTATGGTTGTGAACTAAGGACGTTTTTAACGTGGCATAGATCGTGAAGTTTATGTTTTTTAAGAATTTATACCCGAACGAGCGATGGTACGTTGGCTTGGTTATTTTTAACCAATCCAAAAGTTTATTACTAACGCTTACGCAATTAATAGGAGTTTTTATTGGACCGGTAAAGGACTAAAGTCTTTGATTGAACTGAAGAGTCATTCTATGTTATTCGAATGTATGTAGGAATGTCTGGTACTGGCAGAGACGTAATAAAATAAAAAGAACAATCACTTGTTATTATAGACTTTACTTAAACGTAGAGTTTTTTAATTTCTGGGGCATTAAGAAATATATCAATGCGATCGAGTAATTTCGTTTGTCTTATTGACAAATTGTAGGTGCTTTTATATATAATATAATACGAGAAATAAATAAGCAAATTAATTTAAATAGCATTAAATTATAGTGATCATAGATTATTTAACTTTTGTTATTTTCATATTTGTAACGGTTTTAAATATGATGTTTTTTTTGTATTCATTATATTTATTTTTTTGTTATATTATAGGTTATTTTTCAATTCAACCTTTCTTTATATCTATTATTACCTCATAATTTATACATTTTATATCAATACTATTACCTAAATACATTAATTGTTACTGTATTTATGTAATGGTATTGATAAAGATTCAACAACATTATTCAACGCTTAAATAGTATAATAGATATAGGGATATCGATCGGGATACATGGGATTGAATCTCACTCAATGTACTACGGGTGTTCTCCTACTAGGAACCTACTACTAACATGGAATTTCAAGTTTACCTCACAAGAGATATTAGATTATATTGAAACAATTATAATGGTTATTACAAAACGTTAACATCCATTTTATAATAATAAAAATATCGACCATAGAGCTCCAGGTGTCGTTATAAATACATAATTCATTCAGCCTCTAACTACAATATTATATATTTACCTCTATTATTAGTGAAATCCAGCAGTTTAAATGACAGGTGTTTTTGTTGCAATTTTAACAATATTTTAATACAACCACTTTACACATTTCGCGCCAATATTTTCCGTCCAGTGTTGCCACATTTATTATGATATTAAATGCAAATCAATAATGACTATGCAATTCTGTAATGACGGTATCGGCAAGTGGCTTTATTACAAAACCGGTTACGTAAACATTTTTTGAATTTTCACATGGTATGCATATTTCGTTTTAATTGGCACGAGCTCAATGATAATACTTTAAGTTATGTGTTTTTGTACCGGTTTTCGTCGCAAGATCTATAAACGGTTTTTGTCAAGTTACAATATATGGGTGATTATGGCCGAACAAGCTTATACATTGCTAGGACGATAATATATTTAGTAATCTGTTAAATATTGGAAATTTTTAAGCAAAAATGTGCAGACCGGAGGCACCATCTACGCACCTACTTCTGCTTTATAACAGCAGGGTTCTGGCTGTGTTCTGGTTTGAAGATTGTGGCCAGGGAGACACTTAACCGATTCGTTCCAACTTAGTCCTTTAGTCGAATTGACCAAAAAAGGACTTCGAACATCTTGGGTTGACAACAGTCCACGGGTGACAGAGACTTACCATCAGATGGACTGCTCCTCGTTTCTCATAAAATCCTTTTATCCCATACAGCCACTGATGCGTAGTTCCATCACACTATCCCTGAATAAATAACCATATAATATACGATCTTTGTTTTCAAAGCTAAAATTAGATGGTAATGTATTGTAAATCATACAACTTCGTCATACAACCCAGTATATACAGGATGCATTAAATTTCAATGTCATAGGGTGTGTTGCATTACAAAGTGTAATGTATTAAAATAAATTACAACAGTCCAATACCTATCGACCTTTACTATTAATTTGCGCGTTCAGTACAATACAATACAATACAAATACTCTTTATTTGTACACCAGGTTGATAATTACATACAAAATTCAGCAGTGTCTCCAGCAAGGTATACAAAAGGCGGCCTTACCGCTAAAGCAGCGATCTCTTCTAGTTAAAAAAGGCATGCCCCTCCAAAGCTTTACCCACACATGCAACTTTCTATAAACCAATAATATTTTCATAAAAAGGACAAATGACGCAAACTGCCATTTATGTTGACCAACCAGTGCGTAAGTAAGTTGACAAGTCATATAATTCGTGCATTCGCTTTAAAATTTCTGAACGTGACAGATCGCCCTATTATTATTTAACCAATGAGTGCACGGACGAGTTTAAATTTAAAGGAAAAGCCTACACATACTAGTAAAGAGTTGTTTTGCATATACGTTTTTAAACAATAAAATTATTTCGTTTACTGGAGGGGCACTTTTAAATTGGAAGATTTATACTAAAATTGTGTTTTATATAGTTATTGAATAAGCCTTTCAAATGTACACACATATCATATGTAATAGCCAAATAATGCTATTTTTTATAAATAATTCTCTCATAAAAATAATTTTGCTCTGTGTCTGATACAATTACGGTTACTAATAACCGCAATGCAAAATATCGTCCAATATAAACACACGTCATTTGCAGAGAGTTAATTTAACTCTGCGGTACATGAATGTATGAACGTTCAGACACAAATAGTAAGTAGGTACTTATTTAAGTAATTTGTTAGTACAATTTAAATAGTCATGATATCTGGGATTATAATGAAATGAGAGCTTTTACTAAAGTTAGCATGGTTTTTGTAAATGAGTAATGTTTCAATTTATTTGGTATCTACAGAGCTCTTATTAATATTAAACTAAATCAAAATAAGTTAAATATCGAAGAGGATACAATATATAGACTTTGATTGTGTTCATGAATGTAATCTTAAATTTTAAAACATATCCAATATTGTACGAATATATCTATATGGATTTGACCACCAAGCGGCAATAGCCCAATGGGTAGTGTGTCGGACTTACGATCGATCCCCACTCCCCCATTGCACTATTGACGTGAACCCACTCCTAACACAAGCCTTCGAGCTTAACTAGAGGGGTTAACAAAATTACTAGTATGTATTGACAAGCTAGGTTTAAAAAAAAATGAAATCCATAATTGCAGGTACAACTTGTAGTACTTACGGTTTTTGTATAGATGAAAGTATTTGTTCCCTTCACAAAAGTAGCAAAGCTTTCAACATTTGCGCATATTGTATTGATAATCGGTTTAAATGCCAAATACCGCCCAATAAACATGGACGTCATTTGAAATGAGCCAATATGCTTTACGTGACATTAGAAGCTGGAACTAAATCCATTACGTATTCAATAGGCAGAGGCAAATCGTTAATTCACCGACCTGTATAATTGTTAATTTCAGAAATACTAATCTAAATAGTACATTATACTATACAATGTCGTTTTTGTAATCATGCTATTAGATCTTACTTACAAATGAAAGTTTATTATTTCCGTATGCATGCATTATATGAATTTAATAAGTTCTGCATTTAAAATAGGTTACGAGACTGAAAGGAGGGGTTCGGGAAGAGTACCTAATCGTGGTATTCAAACCTATCCCCTCCAATAACATTGAAACCAAGTATCAAATAGCTAATAATGATCAAATGATAATAATCAGCTAAGGGGAACGAATTAGGAACCGGGATTTTATGACTCAAAAACCGATAGTAACAAAAATTTCAAAATTGTATTTTAATTAAAACTATTTATCCCCCTACCACGTACTTAAGAACTTATAGGTACTAGTACCTAGTATAAATGGAATAGAATTAATACTAGTGGGTATTACTATTTGTTTTGTTACTTTCCCTTTTTCTCGCTTTTCTCTTCTCTTTCTATTCTTATTTTTCTCCTATACCGCTTTCATTGTTTTCTGCTCCTCCTCAAGGTTGACTGGTAGATAATGCTTTTTAGCGTTAAGTCTGCCTTTTGTACCACTTCTTTATTGGTTAATAAAGAATAAATAAATAAACAAAACAATAGAATACTGCAGTATGTAAAATGTCGAACTCCTAATTTGTTTGAAACATTGCTAATTGTGAGGGTTAAAATTCGCCTCAAACCACTCGTTAATACACCTTGATAGAACAGAACACAACTGCTACTGCTGTAAAGTAGATGGGCCCCACAAACCACGAAAGCTTAATCAACTGTGCGAGTCTAGGCGATTTGCCATACGCATTTCTAATGACTGATATAGGCACTGAATACGATTCACCGTCTTTCGTACCATCAATTAATGGATCTACCCCATTAGTCTTAGTTGTATATTAAATATAAATCTACAAAAATCTGCTACGGTGCTGCTACTAAATTGAACATTTTAGTAAATATAAACTATGTTGCACTTTTAACACATACAATATAGTAATGAATGCAAGGATACAAAACTGTGTAAACACTTAACAAAACTATATGGATAAATGTCTTGATACCTAATCATAATTTCTATCTTTAATAAAATGCCGCTTTGAGAGTATATTTATTCTGGTGCAAGGGCATTTTTATGCCGCACTAGAAGGCGGTGGTTAGCTCACCCCGAAATACATAACATAAATGCTTCACTCTGATTTAATTTTATACAATACTAAATAAAGTAGGTCGAAACAGTAAAATAAGGGCACCATTGTAAATATAATAGGTTTGAAGGCTTAGTCAAACAAAGGAGTAAGCAATTAAAATCGTAAACAGACCGCTACATTATAATACTAAAACAATTGTATATTATACAGAAGAATCCTTTTTATCTAGTAGCTATCCGTGACATGAGAGAACTTGGCAATTGTATTCTGTTATCTATAGAAATTAATTTCGGACCAATTATACTATCAAAACTTCAAAATACAAAGGCCTTACACCAAATTTTAGGTAGACCCATTATAGTTGTGCTTAACTACGAATAAAATACACAATGTCAGGTAAGCGGCCGGAGACTATAATTAAAGTGTACGTTGACGAGAAAATTAGGTATGCGCGGCAAAAAGTTTCGACACGCAATAGTTAAATAGTTCTAAATGCGAACATTAGGCTTGCAAACATATAGGAAATATACAAACTGGTGCAAAGTATGAGCAACACGATATGGGTTGGGAAATCCATGACGTTTTTTCACATAGTTTGTTTCAACTTTAAAACTCGTAAACACTGGGAAAACAGAACAACAACCGGCCAATATTGTCGAAGCGTGCCAACTGAAAAGTTTGTAAGTGCTGTGCATTTGGAGACTGTGCGCATGCGTGGAAGGAAGCCTGTTGATTTAGTTTGCAAGTTTCAGAATAGCTTTGATGAGGAACTGTAGGAAGACACGTATCTTGCAGGATGTTTGTTCTCTACGCGGCTACGTGCGAACTAGACACGAACGTGCCCAAATATAACCGACATAATAATTATCTGTTGTATTGGGAGTCCTGATAACAGTAGCTCGTGAACGTCTGTAAACTGCTTATCCAGGACTATATATCTACAAGACAGCTTAATAGATGTAGTGATGCCATGAAAATGTGGTTCGAATAGACATCTTAAAGGCACACATGTCTCGATCTCCGTAAAACTTTTTAGACACATTTATAATTAGATGTGTATCAAACAGCAATTACTTTAATATTATTTAAATCCAGTTTTATTGTTTTATCACTGTCGTGTTAAATGTAGCAGATGTATCCTACACAATCGTCAATGGTGATCGATAAATGAGATGGTGCTGGATGAATATAAGGAATAAAATTATTTAAGTTTCATCTCTTGCAACAAAGGACAATTGTTTAATATAAATTATACACGTTTATAGCAATTTCAAGGTTTTGCAAATGGTGTAAGGGAAGATTAATTTCGAAAGAAAATCTAGATCCTAAAGTGTAAAAAAAATAATAGAGTTTCCACCTCAAGAGAAACTTAAAAATGCTTAAATCGCCACTACACATGTAATAAATAATATATACCAAATAGGACCAGTAATTTACATATTTAAAATAATTTAATAAAATACCGTGCCCCATAATAATGTCGCTGTTTGTGCTCGTTTTACTCGTATAAGTAGTATAATAAACCAAATACGAGGTCAACTATATTCAACATTCATTCATCAACTCTACTTTTATAACGTATATTGTTTTCCAATCAGAACGAATTTGACTGACTCCTAGATCTGGTAGGATGCCAAATGTAACAAACTGCTCCTTAGAAAACATCTTTAATTAATAACTCTGGAATAAGGCCTGGAATAATGACTTAGTATTATTCCAGATCTTACATATAGGTATACCTAGTAGATAACTGTAACCACGGTAATAAACCCAAGACAAGCTCGAAATTCTTTATTAAGTCGACCACAAATACTTTGCTACTCCTAAAGATTATTGGACTCCAAGCTAGCAATTGGAACAATGCATTTATAAAGCAGAGATAGGTAGAGCCGTGATGCCCGGAGTCGAACCGTAAAAAGAACCATGTTTTTTTTATAAAAAAAACTACTAGCATGTCAATATATGTTAGTAATTTTGTTAACCCTCAAAATAAACTCAAAAGCTTGTGTTAGGAGTGGGTTCACGTCAATAATGCATAGGGACTAAAGATCGAATCCACTACCTCTCGATCGTCATACACAGTCAATACCCTTTGGGCTATTGCCTTTAAATGCTATAAATTTAGTTTAGTAGTTTTTTTTCCAAAAGAATTAATTCTAGGAAGGAGTACGTAGTAGCATTACTTTATTACGAAGTAGTCTACTCCGGATGTCAAACAACCGACCTAGTCGGTAATAAGTAAGTTTGTATGCCGACTGCATTCGGCTGAAGAGGTTTAATTCACTTTAAATATCGAATGAGTTCTCCATCGAATACAGTCTTCGAATTACCGGCTCTATAAAAGTTTCAATTTAAAGGTTTTATATCGTCAACTAAATTTGTCATTATATGACGATGTAGTCATATTTATAATTTCAAATGAGTCAACTTGATAACATATTAATTAGGTATTTTATTCTTTTTTTATTGCATATATTTTGTCTCTGTCATGTATGTCTAATATAACTTCTCTTCTAATTTGAAATAAAACTACTTAAAAGCTTCAAACATAACAATTTAAATCTAAAATGCAATTGAAGTTAATCCACTATTTTTAAAGTCGGTTATAAAGTGCGTAAAATTAAATATTCAAATGAGTGGGTACTTTAGTTACAAGCATTCAATCCTCTTTAATATTTGATATAGTTCGATGGGTTAAGCGGTGCTTGACCCGCAGGCCACACGTAGGGCTGAAAATCTTGAAGTTTCAGTGTTATAATTCCCCTGATATTATGCTTAATACTAATGGAAAGGTTACCATTTCCGGAATAGTTTAACTTGGCATTTATTATCGGAAATGCTGGCTTAAAACTATTGACCTTGGCTATAATATATGCAAATCGATAACGAAAC
>DWGW01001452.1:0-11340 GCA_018247775.1 Udranomia orcinus
ATGTTAATTCGATATCTGAGTAAATAAAATTGATATACTATAGATATTTTAAGTTAAGAATAAAACCTAAGAATCGTGAAGTGTAGCTCTAGAAATTTAAAAATTTAGTTTTGAGTGTTTGCCTTCCTGTGGTATTTTTCTTCGGGAATGACATTGAATCAATTGTAATATGTTCCATACTGATCTCTTACCCTTGGTCTTCTGTCAGCAATATCTCAGCCCTGGCGGCTTGTTCTTGTGCATAGCTAATTTTTCTCTCTTTTTTCTTTAACTTAACTGCATATAGAGGATGCCTTACGCCTCTACCCACCACACCGTCACCTCTAGAATGTTGTTCCAACTTGTTAGGGTCCAAGGGAGCTTTACCAGGAAATTTCGTCTTTGGTTTTTGGATTGTTTTCTTTGCTTTTTCAGTATTCTGTAGAGAAAAAAACGTGTATTCGAACAGGCATAAGTATAAAATTTCATTCAATTCAAATATCAAATTTCATTTCGATTCAAGTCATATATTAATTTCGTTCAATTCAAATTACATTTCGATTCAAGTCATTTTATATTAGTCAATGGTTAAAAGGTTAACTAAAGACTTGGATCTTTATAATAATAATACTCACTTTGTATTTCTGAGCATTCAATAACCTAGGCGTAATTTTTACGTTGTATACTTCAACATCAGTATTCTTTTTCTTTTTCTTCTTGTTCGCGGTACTCTCCCGATTATCTTCTTGAACAAGATCCTCATTCTTTACATCAAAATATCTAGCCTGTAATAACATTACAAATAGTAGAATGTACAAAATTCATGAATTAGTTTACTGGTGTATACAATTTTAATGGGTTATCTGATGATTGTACAAGTGAATACTTACACCCTTTTGTAGTTTCATTTTCAATATTATATTGAATGAATAATAAAATTTATAATAAACATTCGCACATGTTCAATTTCAAACAAATTTGTCAGTGTCACTGTCAATTGTCACAGACTGATCAAAGACAGTACCATAACGAACATGCTAACACCATAGATATGTTATGATAAAATAAAATAAGTTATTGTTAATTTAGGGCTTTGGGGTTTCTAATACTTTATTTACCTCACACCTGTTAGTTTCTCGTACGTAATAACGGATACTTGACTGTAGTGAGAGTGAGACTATATTTTGAAAGTTAGGTACTTACTTCATAGTGTAAATATAGGTACTGTTTTACAACGCATCCGACTTATTTTTACATAAACTTTTTCAGTCAGAAGTAAATAAACGCTCTTATTGACAAAATGCTCCCGTGCAGGCAAATGTGGAATTCTCAAAGTTCCTTCTTGGCCCTTCTGGGAAACTGCGTGAATGTACGACGTAATGACATCAGTTTGCATACTATTAATAATTACTTAGATTTTATACTTGTAGTTTTTCTTGTATTTATGCTTTAATTATAAGTCTAAAATACTCAAATAAGTGGTAGTTTGTAATTGCAAATTTGAGGCAGTTAATTAACAAGAGTCATTATAACGTATATTGTTTTAAGGAAAAGAGGAAGGGTTAAATAAAAAGAAATCAAAGGAAGATCTATAAAAGAAAGTGAGAGCATTAATCTCTGTATTTATTATTTTTATTCTCTTTAACAACACATACTCAATATTTTACAGAAACGTATATGACAATCAGAGTAGTAACATATCAATAGGTTTAGTATTTAGATGCGAATACAATAATATCCAAGGTGGGTCGTGAAATCTTGTAGTCATATTTCATATACCTACGATTTAACAAAATGAGCCTGCAGTGGTCATCTACAATTTTAAAATGACATAATTGCACATATTGAGTACATCAAGCGAATAAATTAAATGTATGCAAAACAACATTAATCTGAGACGATTAAGCTATCACATCTCGAGAAGGTAACAATAAATAAGTTATAACACGTAACATAATCACAGCGAGTGAACATTGGCTAACAAACAAAATAATAATTAATTTACCCCTAAAATTGGTTATCAATTAATGACTGAATCATTTAACTTACTGGATCTAATGAGATCGCATTATTCTCTAGTATAAATAAAAACGTCAATGCGACGTGACAACTATATATTCACAATTTTATTTACAAACTGACTAGATAGTCCTCTAAAGAGTTCATTAATTTCGTTTGTTTATTATTCATTACAATAAGTCTTAATACACCAGCGGCCGGGAGCTGCTTTTACTGAAGCATTTGGCACATTCCCAGAATATGAACATAATGGCAGATTAACACATTATCTTAATAATTACTTTAATCTTTGCATGGTATAATGATTTTGTAATTTCACTAAGTACTCAGGCTATAAGCCCGACGTTTCATTAATCATAATTTTTATTTATCGAAAAGTAGGTACAATATTTACAAATCCAAATAGTTTGGTAGAGTCCGTGGGGCTAGAATATCTTACATACAATTGTATAAACTTTTCCTAATAATAACTTACGTTAATTTAAGCATAGTACATGAGTAACAGTGTTTAAAATTCATTTACTTTTAGTCCACAAAATGATTTTACGAGCATAAACGTGATGCCATAAAGAGGTCGCACATCGTATACAATGGTCTAAAAACAGACATCGTCACCTAAGCAGAACACATAATGTCCGTATAAGCCAACGCGGGCATACACTGTACACTAATTAATCCGAGCTAGTCGGCGATTTCCTATAACAGCCTTCGGTTCATCTTTGGTTTCACCTCGCACAAATGGCGCCACAGAACACAATAGTCACTAACACGTTCGTCAATCACTCGCACGAGTGTCTCAGTCGGTTACGTCGTAAGCCCCGCCGAATGCACGATCACTTAACGTCGGTTCACTGTCGTTCGGTGTCGGCGGCGCTCGGCGAGCCTTAAATGGGCGTCGGGAGTACCGTGAAGTCCTGGAGCGCGTTTTTGACGGTTTCGTAGATCGGACGGTTCTCGTCGGAGCAGTAGCCGTCGGGCGAGCAGAGGCTCTGCAGTTTCGTTAGGTACGAGTCGAAGTTGTCGTGTGCGGGCTTGTCCCCGGGGACGGGCGGCGGCGGGGCGTTGGGCGTTCCGCTGGCGGCGGTGACGGGCGCCGTGCCGCCGCCGGGGAGCCGCACGTGCTCGAGCAACGTGATCACGTTGTTACGGAGGCTCTCGTAGTACCCGGTGATGTTGTTGTTGCGCTGAGATATCAGTTGAGTCTCCTGTAAAGACGGAGTTCTGTAGTGAATCGTCTGGTATTTCTTGATCAACTCTCGTCACGGATTT
This sequence comes from Udranomia orcinus, assembly GCA_018247775.1. Taxonomy (NCBI): domain Eukaryota; kingdom Metazoa; phylum Arthropoda; class Insecta; order Lepidoptera; family Hesperiidae; genus Udranomia; species Udranomia orcinus. The sequence goes on from DWGW01001452.1 coordinate 3,268, forward strand.
TGAGTGTTCCCATTTTATTATTTACGGAATTGTTATACATACTATTATGTACAAAATATAGGTTAAAAATTCAAAAGTCCGCTAAATTACGTAGGGATCAAGATCCGTGACGGTACTTTATGTGTTAGAGGTAAATGAGAATTGAATGCCTAATCTATATCCACCGTTATTTTTTTAAAAATGTTCCAAGTTAAAATTTTGCTAACATTGATTATTTTTTTTTGCTGGTTACGTTATAACGATAACGTACCGTAACGTGAACGTTAAGAGTGGCTACTGTGTCAAATAGTAATTTAACGGTACTCACAAATGCAAATGATGAGTTAGTAGCACTCAAAGTTGGATGTTTGTAGCCATGACAGTACCATCTACGTTACCGGACAAAAATTTTGGATTATTTCAAATTTGAATATTGTTTTAATGATTTATTAGACATAGTAATATACATATATCTCTTACAATAAATATATATTTAGTTTCTTAAGTGACTATCTAGCTCCGATCTATTTGAATCAGAGGTGTTATTTTCAGTAAGTATTTGAGTAATTATGTAGGTGTTTTGATATACTAGCATACTTAGTTCAGTTGTTAAGTTGAAGTTACACCATATAGAACATGGAGTATCATTCATCTAAATTGTTATAATGTTTTGTTACTGTAAATAAACACAAAGAGGTAAAATGTACACTATATGCAATATATTATTACGACGTAATTTTTTTACAATTAGGTACCTACTCTATTATAATTATAATATTACACATTATTTACGTCTTAATATGATTCGTGTAAACTAATTTGTGTTCAAATAAACGTTTTAGTGAGTAAAAATTTATGACATTTCCAATTATATTATAAACAATTAACAAGAAAAAAAATCGATCTGCGAGCTAGTCAGCTAATAATTCTATTATTAATTGGCGCGCTTATTAACTCTATTCATCTTCCTCTATATGTTTATTAGTCTTTAATATATATTTTTAATCTGTTGTAGCTGTCATTAATACTTACTCGTTCTCCGTGGCTGAGGTGTGTTTCCATAGCGTTGATGTCGGATTTCAGGCGCATCATCTGTGACTCGACGCGGGCGTTTTCGCGCTGCAATTCCGTTATCTCTTGCTCTATGGTCATTAGGTCCTCGCCGTTGCCAGTCTGCATGTTCATTTCCATGCCTATAAAATTTGGAACATGTTATTAATAAAGTAAATACGAACTAAACTAAGATAATACATACGTCTTACTTGTTCAAATGTTGGAGAATAATGATTGTACCTTATAAGATATTAATAAATCTCTTATATATGACTATAAAAACTGTAATTTTATACCAATTAGTATTCTGTAAAGATCTAAGATTATAAATATTCAGGAGAAAAAATTATTATAACTCTGAAAATGTGCATTTAATCATCACATTTGTTTTTCTTTCACCAAAAATATAACTCACCCGAATACGGTTTCGGGTACAGCGGGGTGATATCGTCAGGGTACTTCGGTTTCTTCGGCTGGGGGGTCGGTGTCGCGGCGCCGGCTATCGGACAGCCGGACAGAGAGCGGTGGGTCAGGAAGGACCCGTTGAGGTGGCCGGACCCGTCGCAGCCGGGGGTCGGGCAGTTGACGCCATCGAACTTGATCGCAGACGCCGCCGCGGCCACTGCTGCCTTGTGCTGCTCGACTGTTCCGCCGCTCTCCAGCACTCTCATTTTGTTGCGGTTCGCTATCGGACATCCCGAGGCGCTGGGAACCAAAATTGCGATGTTATTATTGTTATGCTGTGTTTACTTTGTTCACTTTAAAGTTATGACGCGTTTTAGTGTAAGATGTATTTTTGCGAATAATACAGTAAAGGTTGCCTAATGATTTTTATGGTCATCTAAGTCCTACGTTAAGTACCCTCGGAGTTTTTCTGAGCATGTAGTAAAATTGTACCGTAATAGAATAATTCAAGCATTTTAAGATTTATATATTAATATTTTATGGTTTCATTTTATTCATACACCTTGAATATTTAAATTACTTTAATAATAGTATTAAAAACCCTTTTACAATGACTTCTAACTATATAGATGCTGTTTGAGGTACTTGGCCATTTTACAATTACGAGTATATTCGAATATTTTTCGGGAATATTGTTAATCTTACCTTCGATGCGACAAGAATTTCCCAGTAGCGTGTCCTGATCCATCACAGCCCGGTATAGGGCATCTGAGCAGCGTGCAAATAACCAACAAACTTAGACTCACCGAATATAGCATAAACTTAAGATTTCAGCGTGTAAATAGTGTTTTAGAGCGACGATACGTCGATGGGGGAATTCCCGGATTCCGTTCTTAATATTAATGTTCGAATCATAGATAATTGTCAACATTGTGGAAAAAAAACTGTATACATGCATTATAACTTTAGTGCTCTGAAGTCATTATGTAAAATGGTATACTTCAATTGTAAAGTTGCCTAATTAAGTGTTTCAAGGACCGATATAAGTATGCTAGTCATTGTTTTTATTATTAACGTGTTCGTAACACTTTTAACGTATACGTAATGAATTATGCAAGCATTACATTACTCGGTTCATTTGAACCTACGCGATTAAAATCTGTTCTCGTGGTTGAATCTAGCAAATTATTCGCAAAGTTAGATATTCAATAGGTACGTACGGCTACTATTTTTTATTTGAGTACAAAATAATATTATTCAAATTGTCGGATTTCTCATAACTTATAAATATTATAATAGCTTTGAATAATACCTAACAAACAATAACTGTCTTAAAATAATTACAATAAAACCAAAGTACAATCAAACACCAAAGAAACACATCGTTAGCGCGACCATAAATTGAAAACTTAAAACTACTACGGTTACTTCTTAAACTAAACCATCATACCCTAATGTCCCCATCCCTCACCTGAGCGGTTCCGAGTCCTGTCCGTCTCTGGGCTTGCTCTTCGGCTTGTTCGCTCTCGGGCACCCGGACAGCGAGCGGTGCGACGAGTAGTTGCCGGTCACGTGGCCGGAGCCGTCGCACCCCGGCGTGGGGCACTTCAGCTCTTGCGAGTGCGGCTGCAGCTGGGAGCGGTCGGCGCGCGGACACCCGGACAGGCTGCACATATACAAACTGCTTACAATGCCGTGCCGGGGTCATTGGCCGTTGAATACGATTATAACTAAATTGTATTGTATCGTATCGTGTAAGTAGTGTGCGTGGTGCGTAGAGTAGTTTCTAGTCACGTGAGCCGCCGCACCCCGGGACACTCCAGCTCCTGCGAGTGCGACACCCGGTCAGACTGCGCATATACGAAATGCGCACTAGCTCACAATTATATAATAATAATATTACTTGTTTGTATCGTAGTGTGATTTGTGTACACGAGACTTGACGTAAATGTTCGGTTTTTAAATATTAATATTAATGACCAATACTGTAATGGATTTAATGGAACAACTTCCTTTTTTGTGCCTTACATTGACAAAATTGTTAACGCGGAACTAATCCGTATTTTACTTATTTAAGGTTTATTTGAATGATATGCGAATGCCTTTTGCCCGCTAAATTCATAAAACCGGTAGATTTCGCACTCTCTTTTATCCAAACAAAGTAGAGGAATTTCAGAAGGCTCCTCGTAATGCCGCGCTATTAACCTCATTTTTGTAATCTATTTGTATATATAGTGCATTTTTAAACATACGAACTACTTTTAACTCAAGTAACTTTTACTCTTTAATTGTTTACCATACGTATTCAATGTGTGCCTGTTAAGGCTTGAATTTTGCGACAGTTGATGATTTATACAAATTAATATTAATTTACTTTATAATATTATAGTTTAGTAACATCGAAAACAATGTAAATTATTTTTAAACACCAAACAACAAACCATGCGATTATTCGTTTATGAGTTTTTTTTATTACACGTGCACTTTTATATTTGACGATAATTATTTATCATATAATACAAAAACCGTATTTTTACTGTAAATTGATTGAAATCCGCGCCGTTTGTGAATTGTCTATGATCAAAGATATTTAAAGAGATGTTTTAAACATCTGTGGTTACGATAAAATTATGAAGTTGACTAACATTGATCATGGCGAAGCTATATAATAAGTTATTAAAATTTGTCTCCTTTATACTAATGTACATGAGGAACTCAACACGATTAATACACAATAATTGGATCAACATCGCGAGAAGGCAAAATGTTTGGCATATTGATAACAATAACTGACTCCTTGGAAAGTATAGTAATTTCAGATTGATTAAATGAAAAGTGTATATACAATGGTAAAATACACAAGGGTTGTGAATTATAGAAGTACAATGTAATCGGTCAACGATCTTTCACGTTTTTGTTCTAAATCCGGTGAAAATCGTTTCCTCTTAACGATCTGTACGTTTACGTTACATACGTTACGTCCCAATTTCCCTACAAAGCAGGTGGTAAAAATAAACTCAGAATAAACCATAGACGAGTATTAAGGAATACGCGTCAATCTCAACCAGTATACGTGGAAGTATAGATATAGATACGTTGCATCTGTAATCTAGTAACTCCAAAAAAGGTATCAATGGATCACAAATTGACGCAATAGCAGTATACAATTTTACGCGTAAGAATATTTGAGGTAATAAGAATAATATATGCTCATATATTATTCGACTGATGTAAAAAAGAGCGTAGGTAAGTGCAATAATGAATATAATTATAAGTACAACTAACAACTATAGGTATACAAAATAATTTTAGAAAAACATGAGGAATTAAGGATACTATAGTATTTTGGTACCATTATTGAATTATACACACCTATACTATTAAGGAAAAGAGTAGATTAGCGTAGTATTGAAGCGAAACATTAAGGAAACGTATATTTGCATACAATATTTCAGGATGAATTTTTATGTAGTTTTTGTATTTAAAATAATTAGTTAAGTTAATTATTACTGTTAATTTTCATATTTATATTCATAAAAATTGTACAATCATTGAGCAGCATAATATCATAGATCTATTGGGCATTGTATCGCAGAATAAAATTTAAATACAAGCTGAATAAAAGTAATAATACCTAATACTTTTTCCTGTTTTCGTCTAATCTTGTACTTAATAAAAAGGTTGTTGACGTTAGAATTGGTAAATAAATGGTCTAATACTTTGCGTGCAGCCGAAGGCAAAAGTTTGAAGCTGTTTGACAGTGACTTTCGAGGTTGTGTAGAACGTCTGGTGAAACAGAATGCCTACTTCATCAACGTTTTTGTGAGGAAATAAAAAACAAAGTGCTGATGACATAATCATCAACTATTCGTTGGACATAACGTCTTTTGTTTGATAATATTAGTTAAAGCAACGCAGAAGGTCCGTCAAAAGTGAGACAATAGACTTTGGTTCGATTTTCGGTAAAACGCGTCGCGCCACCCACATTTCACTGCATTTCTGAGTTAACTGCAGTCAAATACAATACGTATTCCGAACATTTCCACATCAGCATTCCGTCATGCGGTTAGATCAAGTCACAACCTCCGTACGCCACCAATTGAGTTCTGCGGAAACGCGCAAATTGTCGTACACGACTCGCTGTTGTTACACTCAATCGAGTAGTAGTTTTCATTATATGCATAAGACGCTTGAATTGCATCATGTGTGCGAATATTCGTGCTGTCCCCGTTTGCCACGAAATCATTGTAATAGCATTCTTTATAGTAAAATTATTATCGACAGACACTCATAACGTGTCGAAGTTATAGGAAATATTATTCTGCAAGGTATATTCTTAATGCTTAATTAATAGCACTGGTTAACTTGTATTCAGAAAGTAGGTCGTCGTCTAAGTCTTATTAAAAATGTGTGATTAATTAAATCCAAATTAATAATTAATTGTTATGTAACGTCAAAAGTTACAGCAACTTTTATCTAACTAGGTTATTCAGGTAAATTACCAATTTCAAATTGACTTTAACTGCCGGCAATGATTACGTGAACAGAGGTGTCATGGATTGGAAATAACGTTTCGATTAGTAGAGAAAACCACTATGTTAGTAGGGCATTGGGAGAGACCAGCCCGAACATTCAAACATCAATGAATGCACTCGTAAATGTTCGCGCGAACATTTCCGCTTGCCTGCGGTGAGTCGCGAAGTTGCCAGAAATGTGACCGGAGCCGTCGCACGACCTCACCGGGCACTGGATGAGCTCCCTCGACTCCCGTATCCGGTGACCCAGTTTACCGTAAAAGTCCTCCCGGTGGTAGCTATCGTAAATAAATAGGCACATACAATCATAACAAACCTCACCACACATCATCTAACTTATCGAGCTAACTTTGAAGTGTCAACGACACCAAACAATGGGCACCTACATACATACGTGCATTATTCTGCATAAGTACCACTAAAAATAGATCAAAGAATTAACGCCTACATGTGGTATGGCTCTCTTACCACAATTTTTTGTTTTAATAAGCGCCAATATGTCAATAACCCACAGCGATAGCTCTGCGTTTAATTATTGAAGCATAGGCTAAATACCTCTCTAAATATCCAATGTTTATCTGTGCCAAACGTGTTATGTGTTTCGAATTTTATTATTAAACGAATCGCATGTGTTTGTTTATCAAACTATATATTAATATTATTATTTATCGGACTTGTAGATTTTTCTATGAAATGTAGAGCAGTTGTACTCACCTGTTTCGTCTCATAATTGTATTTTACACGTTTATGTGGCACGTTTCGGAATATATCTTATCTTTTTATTATCTGGCGTGCTCCCGCGCGTACATGCGCGCCTGCGCGGGCGCCGGTATATTTAGACTGATCCGTCGACTGTGACTTTGCTCTACGTACGATATACCACACCGCGGAACACTTTATACTCGTATATGTCATTGTATCTGTCAGTTGTGTTTTCCGTATCGCTTACTTACTTCATGCAATGTAATTCTAAACTAATTAGCGCACTTTACAAACATAGGTAAATAAGTATAATAACTCATTACGGTTCACAATCATAAAAAAGTGTTTCTTTCTTATCAAATTGAATTACTTAACGAACATTGTGTACATTTTCCTTGTACTAGTTGTTGTTTTAATACACTTGGTAAATATTGTAGTTAGAAATAATTCGGTTACCGGAGCGTAAAGAATACTCGCTAATTGGCAACATTTTCCCTGACACACATTACGTACATTATGAGAAATTCGACAAAAGAATAAAAGAAAGACAGATTGCATCTAGTTAACTAGTTTATGTTGAACCGGCGAGACATGACCTTACTTCTCGTCTCGTATTGTGTTTGTCTCATTGTTTTTCTTATGTATTGTCTGTCTTTTTGTTTATGCAATTATTCTATTGTTTTAATTGTTTTAGTACGCTAGTAAAGTTACTTATCAATGATGTACTCTTTGCTGTATTGTTTAAGAATATATTTTATTTTCTATTTTCTTCATACGAACAGATTTGTAACTGTCGCTCATACAAAAATAGCTGAATAAATAATAAATATAAGGATAAATATAGAAATAACGAATAATGATCGTGAACAAAAATTAATTCTGTTGTTAAAATAACTACAAAAAAAACTCTCACTGGTCTACTAGTAAACTGATTAGCCATTCTGCATCTGGGTGTAAAATTAAGAATATATTTAAAATATAATAATATGCAAATATATTTAATTATCCTTTAGTCAGTTAGCTATCTCCTTAGTTGTTTGAATAATAAACATATTAAAACCTATTTACACGTTTATCTTAACTTGGATCTGACTACCCAAAGAGCTGTTAATTATAAAATAGCTCTTAATAACTGAAACATAATGATATCAAGAATTGTTAATTTCTAAACTGCTGTTAATTATAAATAAAGTGATTACTCTATTATATATATTCACCTGCTGTCCTTGGGCTTGTCGTGGGGTGCGTGAGGCGGCGGCATGTAGCAGGGCGGCGAGTAGGGCGGTGCGTGCGGCGGGTACGCGGGCGGCGGCGGGGACGCGCCCCACCGGTACTGGTACCCGCCGTACCCCGCCGCTGCCGCCGCCGCCGCGGAGTCCGGCCGTCCCAGCCCCTACCC